>BRDA01007499.1:16835-43292 GCA_036984385.1 Crenuchus spilurus | reverse complement strand
AACAACCTTTGATGGAGAGAGTGAGAGAGAGTCGATCGTCAAGGTGAGGTTGTGTTGAACCGACTGTTTTGCGGGGAAGACCAGTAGTTCAGTCTATTTCTTGTCCCCATTGTAAAGTACACTTTTTTTCTCTGGACATTGTCAAGCACTTTCAATCTGCCAGATCCATCACTATTATTCCAGGACCTCATTATTTACAAATTAAACCATGGGTGAGGGGTAGTATTTAAAAATGTCAAATTGTTATACAACAAAACTGAAGTCCATAAGTACACTGAATTGTTCGACTAATTCTGAGCTGAAAAGTAAATTGCTCCTTACCTTTAATTCTGCCACAACATCCCGTTTGGCTTTGATGAGTTCAGCTATGCGAGCTTTCTGTTCCTTCACCATAGCTGTGAGCTCCTGCACCAGAGAGCCGGACTGCTTCTCTCTCTGCTGAGATTCATTAAGAGCTGTCTTCACTTCCAAAAGCTGAGCAGACACATGCTCAAAGCCCTCCTTCACCTACACACACACACACACACACACACACACACACACACACACACACAGGATGTAAAAATATATTCAATCCATCTCATGATGCCGGATTTATAATTCAATATTCTCACAATATTTTGGACAAATCTTCAAAGACAAAAAATGATGGATTTGTTGATTCTGGTTGTTTGTGAAATTTGGTGCTCAAAATTCAAATGAAGCTGCACCAGATAGTCTAATTTTTGCACTGTAATATCATGAAGCATTGTCACAGTTAAAGTATTCAATGGATATAATGACTTTATATGATATTATATTCTAAGCATATTCAAAAACAGCACCATATCTTAAAGAAAAAACAATTCAGTGTAATAAGAAGGGGGAATCAATTTTCAGTATACATATCAAGTATTTTCAGTATTCTTCCTCTTTGTAAGGATCCTCAAATATGTGTAAACCATGCATCTTAATACAGCATCAATTTTTATCATATACAAACACAGCAAATTTTGTTGGACCCAACTGATTATGCACAAAAATAGATTAATTTAGGTTTTGGTATCACACTGAAGTTGGGTGTGATCATTTTTCCTGACAGTGCCAAAGACAACATGTTTGACAAGTTTAAATATTCCCTGTCTCAAAATAATTACAACGCTCCACTAACTAATGCCAGCATGCCAAAACATATCCATGCCAGCTGTGGCAGCTTCATTTGTATTAGGTAAAAGAGAAAAAATAAAATTACATATATACAACACTCACAACTTACAACTCTGAGGACATTTTCACTTTTCATGACATTTTCTACCCTGAAAATCAGTGTCGATCACTGTGTTTCAGTACTCTAGTTTAGCATGTTATAGCTGGTGACACACTGAATCTGAACTATAAGATTTAAACTTGCCCCAACTCTGACACCAGTAGTCTGCTATGTTTTGTAGTAGAAAAGCAGCAATGTTCTAGCTAATATGTAGGTATTTCATGTTCTTCTCCCTAATGTTCACTGTATGTTTCTGCTCAGAAATGGACTTCTAAGAAAGCAATCTATACTGTTCCATCACACCATTACCAGATATAAACTGTCACCATGTCCAAACATATCAAGACACAAGTACTTCTACTGTTCTAACTATTGTAGGTCTTTGATAATTTTGGCCATTTTTTAATACTCTTGATTTTATCTTTATATGCCACATTTAAAAAATATTTTTCATATTAATGTTTAGTATCTCTTTTTCAGTAAAACACCTGAGGTATATTATATATGATCAATTTTTTTTTTCACTTTGAAATATATCAATATATTGGACTCAAAAACCCCATAAAATCAGATTTGAAAATGTTTTCTCTTTAAAAACAAACATGCTCAATGGAGCATCTTGAAGATTGTTGAAAATGCCAACATATAATGATAAAGCTGAGATAAAATGAAGCTATATACAGCTACGTACAATAGAAACAGGTGTGAAATTTTGTTTTGTGCATTTGGTGTCAGAGTCTGCAAGTTCCGCACTCTCCTTGCTGGCTTCTCCAACTCTATTTTTACAATGAGTAAATGTGAGTTTTTATATTCAGTGTACATTAATCTATGTCAGTCTTTAATTGACCTATCATATCAACATCAAATAAAAATAGTATAGTGCTTTCAATCAAAGTTGACGGAAATGTGTCATATGAGTAATGAATGTGGATTGGTCCCACCTTGATGTCTACTCTGTTGAATAAGGCCAATGTCAGTGCTGTTACCAGGCCTACCTCAGAGAAGCGCTTTGCTTCAATGGTGAGAGCCATGCGAAACTCGTCTTCCAGGTTGGTATACTGCTGCCGGGCATCAGCCAACTTCTGCTCCATCTCAGTTTGTCTCTGAGCATGTCTCTGTTCCACAGCAGACACTTCCTTTGCCACTGCATCTTGAAACTCAGACCCACCAGGAACCAATCTCATGGACAGCTCCTTCCTGAACAATGCAATGAGAGTCAGTCAAAACTTAGTTATTTTAATGTAGGCAAGACGTGTTATGTGTCTGGAGTTTGCATCTTTAGTTTTGAAGCAAGTTTTGCTTGAATGTATAATGCTTTCATAAAAGCTTCCATTACTTGTTAGCCAAAGAAGCAATTTTCAATCACCAAGCGTGCTTTAGCTGATTTTCTACCTTTCTATGCTTTTCATTTTTTCACAGGTCATTTTAACCCCATAACCGAGGCAAGAGATGAAGACAGACAGCTTAATGTAAAAAAATGTACAAAAAGTAATACAACCCTAACTCCAAAACAGTTGGGACCGTATGAAAAATGCTAATAAAAACAGAACATTGATTTGTACATTTTCTTCACTCTGAAAACAACACATTAACTGATGTTCCGGTGATGCTGTAAATGCAACTGCTTTTTGAAGCTATACAATCTACCACCCACACCATTTCCTCAGCCATGCATGTATATGATCCGGGCAGATTGTGGATTGATGTCCTGTAGGAAAATACAGACGTCCATTGAAAAGACAAAAGTCTGGATGGCAGCATATGTTGCTCCAAAAATTTTACATATCTTTCTTCATTATTATGCTTTCAAAGATGTTACATACATCATGGACACTGACACACCATCGAGCCATGACAGAGATTGATAACTGGATGGTCCTTTTTCTTCTTCAACCTGAAACATTAGCATTATTTTGAAATACTGAAATACCCAAGATTATGTGTCTGAGAGGTAAAAGTATGTGAACCTTTGTGTGAAACCCTTGTATAGTAATTGTTGATCAGTCCTGAACAGAAGGACTACTATGTACGTTTGCTCTTTGTGGAGTTCACATCAACCTTCAGCACAATGGTTCCTCAGACCCTGACTCACAAACTCTTTTCACTCGCTTCCCTCTGCAACTGGGTCCTGGACTTCCCGACCAACAGACCACAGTCTGTTAAGATCCACAACGTCACCTCCTCCACCTTAACCCTCAGCACTGGCTCCCCCCAGGGTTGTGTGTTAAGTCCCATTCTATTCACTCTGCTCACATATGACTGCTCACCTACCCAACCAGGCTGTCATATTGTGAAGTTTGCAGATGACACAGCTGTGGTCGGATACATCACAAACAATGATGATTCTGGCTACAGACAGGAAGTGAAACACCTGGATGGCTGGTGCAGAGAAAACAAACTCTGCATCAATGTAAAAATTACAAAGGAGATGATTGTGGACTTCAGAAGAAGCCAGCATGCCCACCGCCCCCTGCACGTTGGAGGATCTGAAGTGGAAGTGGTCTCTAGCTACAGGTACTTGGGTGTTCACGTGAGTGACAACCTCACCTGGAGCAACAACACTTCCAGTCTGGGCAAAAAGGCACATCAGCGGCTCTACTTCCTCAGACGGCTGAAGCGAGCTGGTCTCGGAACCTCAGTTCTCAGATCGTTCTACAGATGTATGGTGGAGAGCGTCTTGTGCTCGCGCATCATCATGTGGCATGGCAGCTGCTCTGCTGCAGACAGGAAATCTCTGCAGAGGGTGGTGAAAGCTGCACAGAAGATTGTTGGTGTCAGCCTCCCCACCACCACGGACATCTACACCTCTAGATGCAGAAAAAGGGCCACCTGCATCATGAAGGACCCCACCCACCCAGAACACTCACTTTTTGTCCCGGAGGCTGCAGTCCATAAAGTGCATAACCACCAGAATGAAGAACAGCTTCATTTGTGAGGCCGTTAGACTCTTAAACTCCACTTAAGAACACACACACCGCACTGACACTTTATTACACTTGGTTATTTTAACATTAACTGTGTGCTGCTAATATTTATTCTTTATCCACTCATTCATATAAATTGCTGCTAATCTCCCCACACTGTGCTCAATACTCTGGACATTGTACAGTCTAAATTACTTCTGATATAATATACTTCTCTGCATAGTGTACAGTCTATATTTACATTGTATAGTCTATATCATGTCTGTATGTCTGCATATACTCAAAGTTTTTTTATTTTTTTATATTTATATCAAGCTACTACACTGGGTAAAACTGGGACCTTGGGAATGTAATTTCGTTCCACCTTATGTACTACATGTGATGCGAATGACAATAAAGTCTCCTTGAATCCTTGAATTCTTGAACATCAGCTTGGAGGAATTTTAGCCCATTTCTCTGTACAAAACAGCTTCAACTGTTATGTTGGTGGGCTTCCTCCCATGAACTGCTTGTTTCAGGTCTTTCCACAACATTTTTATTGGACTAAGGTCAGTACTCTGACTTGGCCATTCCAAAACATGAACTTTATTCTTTAATTATTCTTTTGTAACATGACTTGTGTGTTTAGGGTTGTCTTGCTGCATGACCCATGTTCTCTTGAGAATGAGCTCATGGACAGACCTCACATTTTCCTTTAGATTTTGCTGGTATAATTCGTGATTCATTGTTCCATCAAGTCGTCCTGTCCCATAAACCCAAAACATAATACTACTACCACCATGTTTCGTAGATGGGATGCTGGAATGCAGTGTTTTCCTTTCTCCAAACTACACTTCTCATTTAAACCAAAAAGTTATATTTTGTTCTCATCCGTCCACAAAACATTCATCCAAATGTCTTCTGTCTTGTCCACGTGATATTTAACAAACTGCAGATGAGCAGTAATGTTCTTTTTGGAGAGCAGTGACTTTCTCCTTACAACCCTGCCATTGCACACCATTGTTGTTCAGTGTTCTCCTGATGGTGGACTTATGAACATTAACATTAGCCAATGTGAGAGAGGTCTTCAGTTACTTAGAAGTTATCCTGGGGTCCTTTGTAACCTCATTGACTATTACACGCCTTGCTCTTGGCATGTTTGTTGGTTGACCACTTCTGGGACCACTCCAGAACTTCTTTTCTGAGGTACACTTTCACAAACATGTTGTGAAGATCAGCCTTTGCTAGATCACTGTTCTTTAAATAAAACAGGGCACCCACATACACCATCTCACCTTCAAAGTATCTGCTAATTCTAAAGGTTCACATACTTTTGCCACTCACAGACATGTAATATTGGATCATTTTCCTCAATAAATACTGTAAATGAACAAGTCTAATATTTTTGTCTCATTTGTTTGATGTGGTTCTCTTGATCTGCTTTTAGGCTTACAAATTTACAAAGTAGGTTAATATTTTGCAAAAATGTCTAAGGGGTTCACAAACTACAAAGCACCACTGTACTCCTCTCTTGGATGTTCCTTATATATTAAATCTTGTAATCATCTTGTTATTTCACATCTTGTGACAGTGTTATTTGGGGGGGGATGTGTTGAAGGTTGAAGTTTCAGAATAAATATACAATACTGCTCAAAAGTTTGGATCACCCAGAATTTTTCATGACAACAGACTTTTTAGTTTTTCTAGCCATTTCAGGCAGTGAAAAAATATCCACAAATCTTGCTGCTCCAGTTCTAAGGTGACATATGACTTTTTAGTTCAGTCTTGGTGTCTCCCACAAGTTGTTGACAGTGAGCTTAAAGTTTAAAACACAAGCCTTGAAATCATGCTGATGTTAGAAGACTGTCCAAAAACACTACTGTGGTAGTATATAGTAGTAAAATGTGTGCTAGGTGGGATGTGTACCTGTGCGCCTCCTCTCTAGAGGTCATCAGCTCCTGCAGGTGTTGAAGCTTGTTTTTATGCTGCCGAACCGATGCACGAAGTATTTCTATCTCTCGTTTCAGGACAACACACTTGTTCTCCAGCTCTTGCTTCCTCTTCATCTGAGAAAAACTGGAGCTCATGAGAACCAAAATACATAATAATATTGCATTGCCTTTATCATTAAACAATGTTGTTGCAGCACTTGAGAATTTTATGTACACCTACATTAAACGTTCAATAATATAACAGCATTTTGTTTGTATTTTCACAAGTGTGTCTGATCTGTCCTGAATGATGAACTGAAGTGTAGCTACTAGTATAAGAGAAAGAGGCATAATGTAGAGAATTAAGTATAAAATGAATATTAAGAATTCCTCATATTTGATCAAAGTTACATCAGTGTTAAGAATTTACTATAAATAAAGTATATTAATTATATATTATTTAATTATATGACAATATAAATTGATATGCAGACGTGTAACTGAATATTTTAATGGTATGCAGCTTATAATACTTCAAGCAGCAATGTAGACTGTATTACTGAATAAAGTGTGAAGAACTAGTAATATGAATAATAATTCCACACAACTTTAGAGTACTGCAAGTTCCTGTAGTTAAGAACTCTCATCTCAGACCATTTTCATGCAAGAAGGAAGGACAGGCACTGTTGAACATTCACTTGAAACAGTTATTACCTCCTCAGCCTTTTGACTGGCCCTGAGCAGCTCTCCCTGCAACACAGACTCCTCTAGAGAGCGCAGTGTCCTCTTGCGCTGGTCCTCTTGACTGCGCAGCTGCTCCAGCTGTTCTGCTGCAGTTCTGTACCGTTCTTCCAGCTCCTCCACTCGAGCCTGCAGTGCTGCCCGTTCTGAACGCTCCTTCACCAACAACTCCTTCAGTCTACAAGTTTGTGATAGATGTGGAGGAAAGTGATTAATGTTGATGACTCTAGATAAGAGAGAAACATATCCCTTTGTGGCAAATAATATATACAAGCATATGTACAAACTCTGTGTAACCATGCACATCATTTCAGATTTTAATATGATCTTGATTCTGAGAACTAGAACTGATTCCAACTCATTATTACATACAGCACAAGTGGGTTGTCATGATAAGAGAATTTACATTTTCATATCAAGTATATATTACATTTACAACATTTAGCAGACACTCTTATCAAAAGCAACATACAGCGGTGATTTGTTTCCATTAAGAAAATTATCTCAGCTAGTACAGACAGGTTAGAGTCTGACACTATTAGAACAAAATCATTACTAATACCTAGAAAGAAAGATACACAATTACAGTCTGCATTTGAAGACAGTGAGGGACTGTTGTTAGAACAGTCAGTGAGAGTTCGTTCTACTGTTTCGGTGCAAGGACAGAGAAGAGTTTTGATGCTAGTCTTCCATATGTCTTGAAGGATGGCGGTTCAAGCCGAGTCGTACTGGAATCTCGAAGTGTTTGAGGTGCAACTTGAGACTTGATCATTGCCATTACGTAGAGAGGGGCTGGTCAATTGCTTGCTTTGTAGACAAGTATCAGTGTTTTTAATCTGACAGAAGCAGCTACAGGAAGCCAGTGATGTGAACGCAGCAGTGGGGTGATATAAGAGAATTTGGGTTGATTGAAGACCAGCTGAGTAGCTGCATTCTGGATCAGCTGCAGGGGCCTGATGGCTCACATGGAAAGACCAGCCAGGAGCAAGTTGCAACACTCAATACCAAATCAATACTCTAGCTATCAATGCAAAACACTCATCATCATTGTTGTTGTGGTTTATTATTGTTTACCACCATATCAACAACTAAGGCTACATTCATGACCAAATCCTAACTCATTCAATACCGTCGAATATTTTGTGGGACAAAATAGGAGACCCCAGAGGAAACCCATGCAGACATGGGGCACTCATCAATGCATCTTTCCAAATGTTTACTGCTTAAATAACAAGTCTGTTCTTTTTTTATTTCTCTGTTATCCATAAAGATAACTATGTCACTGTCCAATTAGATGTCAATGTCCAATTAGTGCAACTTAATTGCAAATATGAAAATTGAAAATTCTTTGATATTTACTGTGCAACTCTACTACACAGATCATCTCGTCTTAGAAACATTTCTCAAATAAAACATGTACAAAACAATTTCCAAGGCATTAGATATACTATAGAACACAGTGAAGAAGATGGTCATCAAGAAGTGGATCAATTTTAGATCAATAGTGACATTACCGAGATCTGGACATCCCTCAAATATTGATGAAAATCAAGAAGAAATCTGCCTTAAGGCAATATTAAAAAAGCTGCAGAAAATTCTGGCAAGTACTAGATGGGCTGTGGGGTTGAGTGGCAAGATAGAAGCATTTTCTTACATAGAAAAACATCCAAGCCTGGCTATGTTTTGTCAAAAAAACAATATCAAGTCCGCCAAAAGAATGTGGGAAAACATGTTACGGTCTGATGATACAAAGTTTAACGTTTTGGACATAATTAGAAGACTAAACATTGCGCATCACCAAAAGAACCACATACACACTGTGAAGCATGGTGAAGGCAGCATTATGCTTTGAGGCTGTTTGTCTACAGCTAGAACTGGGGCTTTATTCAATAAGGAGGGAATTATGAACAGCTCCAAATATCTGTCAACACTGGCACAAAACCTTCAGGCCTCTGCTAAAAAGCTAAAGATGAAGAGGAAGTTTACCTTTTAGCACAACAATGACCCAAAGTATATCTCAACATCCACAAAAGAATGGATTCACCAGAGGTTTAGGAATTGCTCGGCCAGAGCCCAAAGCTGAATCCAATTGAAAATATGTGGGTTGACCTGAAGAGTGATGTACACAGGAAATGTCCTCAAAATCTGACAGATCTGGGGCACTATTGCAAGGAAGAGATGTGCCATGCTGACTGATTCCTACCTATAAAGTCTGAATGTTGTCAAAAATTCAAAGGCTATGTCAACAAAATATTAGTTTAAGGGTGTCCATATTATGCCACCACATTATTTTAGCTATTTTTTTTTCCCACTCTTTTTTTTTTTCCACTTCGATTTATCGTTTACTTTTCAATGGAATTGTACAGATTATAGGGGATTAAAGGTAGAAAAGTTCTGAAATGATTCATCTTGGTCTAACTTTTTATTTGACAGAACCTGGCATGTTAATAAGGGTGTGTAGACTTTTTATATCCACAGAATATTTATCAAACCTATAAATAATAAACCCCTGGTTTATACATGTAAAAAAACCTTTGGTTTTATAAAATCTGGCTTTGGGCAGAGTGAATGAGTTTGGACCTCTGAAAAGTAAGAGTCATTAGTGGGAAAAAATGCAACAGAAGTGTCAGTTAGTTTTTGATGGATGAGCTACTGCTGACATATGCTGTTAATACACATTTAATCTGCTGCTTAATTATGATTCATACTGGGCTGAACCTCCACAAAGGCCATCTCACTCCTCCAGTACCCATATGGATGCTTTTAGTTTAGTCTAAACTCAGCAGGGGGATTTTGAATTATTTATAAATATATTTTAAAAGTCTTAAAGTCTAGCAGCACTGTTGGAGTTTGTGATAGTAGCATGGACTTACCATCTCTGTTCTTTTCATTTGAATTCCCCAGTTCAGATATGCACTACAAATACACACTTTAATGAACTGTATAAAAAGGGTTTTGAAGTCCTTGGTGCTGTGAAATAGTAGATGCTTCTGTAATGAAATGACCCTCTAGTCATGGACATCTTAACAGTGTAAGATTATACAGATTATACAGACATGAGTTCTCGTGAAAAAAAAAATTCAATTTACACGTGAATACTTACATAAATCATTGAAATGCCCAAGCCAACATAATCTAAATCATCACACACAAACCAAGAGAAGTACTTTCAAATAGACTAAAGAACTGCACTCCAAACATATCTTGGCTAACCTACATCCTAGCTTAACTACATATGCCCTTAATGGGAAAAAATATGAGAATATATTTAAATAAACCATTCTTTTAATCAGCTCAAATTATATGTGAAAACTTCTGGTGTAAATTATGTAGATTTGATTTTCACAAACTACTCCCTGAACCATGTTGTGTACAGGTAGTTTATGCGGTAAAAATCGGTTTTTGGTAAAACACAATTTTTGAAGATAAACTCGTGTGTTTATGTACTGTGACATCTACATAATATAGTGTAAATCTGACAATATAGTGTCACTAACGTTACCGTCAATTTTTCAGGGTTTTTTTTCGCATTTACAGGATGACAAGAATTCTGAAACAAATGAGCTAGTACAAGAGAAATTTATCTTCATTTTTGGACATCATAGTGCGACATGCCATTTACTAAACAGACGCTTGTAAAAATAAGCCTGAGGTATTCATCAACATTTCTAGGCTTTTCATTTCATAAGCTTTCAGTTATCATTAACTGAACCATGCTGGAGACAGTCACACTATAGGACATTTTTTATATTTTACAAAAAGCTTTTTAGAACAAATGTAAACAAAGGCATATTTAACCATTTCTTGCATTTTAAGTGATGACAATACTAATATTATTTGTGTGTGTGTGTGTGTGTGTCTGTGTGTGACAGAAAAATGCCATGTCACCAAGCCACTGGCAAATTAATTTGTTAATTTGACTTAATTTTCAATCATTATGTGAAAGACTTATTGCTTATGTCAGGCCTCATTCTGTTACAACAGCATGACTTTTTAGATACAGAGTGTATGTGCTTTACTGGCCTGCCTGCAGTCCAGATCTGTCTCCTATTGAAAATGTATGGTACATCATGAAGAGGAGAATCAAACAGCTACTAGCGCTAAACAGCTCAGAATGGATACAGTAGGAATGGGCAAAAATTTTACTTGTAAAACTGCAAAAAAAGTATCTTCAATTCCCAAAAGATTAAAAAGTATATATATTTTTTATAATAAAGGTAATGTGACCCACTGGTAAACATGTCTCTGTCCTAGCTGTGTGTTGCAGCCATCAATTTCTAAATTTGTTTATGTTTAACAAATATAATTACATTTGTCATTGAAAACACTGAAAATCTTTTTTTCTATCCTTTCTGTTCAAAGTGAATTAACAAAGTACAAATCTCACTTTTTTCTGCATTTTCAGAAAGTATCCTTTTTTTAATGAGGTTTGTAAATTATTCAGTAGCCTCAATGAAACTAAGGCAATGTAAATCTATGAATTCAAATGTGGGCCTACATTATGGCTCTGACTGGTTATGGGATTATTCAACCCTTTAGGACTAATTTTTGCATTTTCTCACCTGTCTGTTGTATGTAATGCCATACTCTGGAGCTCCTTCTCCTCACTGGCACGTGTTTGCAGGCCCTTCAGCTGCTCTGTGAGCTTCTTCACAGCTTGCTCAGCCTTCCAGCGCCGCTCCCGCTCCTGATCCCGCTCTTCTACTATCGCCTACAAACACACCACACAGACTTTTTCTCTTCACAAACTCATTTAACATTCTTCAGCATCTTTGACGAACATTGTGAAGTGCCAAAGCCTTTTTGCATACCCTGTAGGTTTCCTCCTTGGTTTGATGGGGGCTTTTGTCAGGAGTGACTCGGCCTGCCCCGAGGCCCCTCTTTACTGAGGCTGCTGAGTTTGTGGACCCCAGGTTCTGGACAGCTGCCCTATGTCTGGGAACAGCAGCAGGCTTTGAGCTTTGGCGCTTTTGTGTGTCTACATCACTATAAAGAAAACAGACACAATTCCAAACAAGCTTAATTAATGAAGCAGAAAAAACATCAACAAAGACAAAAAAAACTTTGTGAATAAAGAATTAAATTTGACTGAGGAAGTTTTATACAGATTCCAACTCCAGACCATGAACAGCGCTAGTTCTACATTAAAGCTGTTTAAACACATTACATTTTAAATGATGAGGATAAATGTTTACAGCTTTCTGTACCAATACATCATCATTAAAAAGCAGAGACAGAGCAAGTGTCACCATATTTGCTCCAATGAAGCCAAATGAACTAGAGCTGAACTTGTGACAGGGTAATCATTCATGTCTCAAACAGGGAGGAGCCTGTGGACAATTAGTGAACTAGATTAATTACAGGGCCAGATCAAAGCCTTTGTCTCCAAAACAAGTTCTCATATGACTTTGAACCACATGAAGTTCTGGACAAATGCTGAAAGACTGCAGTACCTAATGCACCACAGTTCTATTAAACTATAAGGGAGAATTAATGCACCTGTCAGATCGTTTGCCTTTGGAATCTTTCACCACTTTCCTTCCTGTGGTGCCTCGAGGGCAGGGACCTTTTGTGTGTCGACGGTTCTCTTTTGCACTGTCACACTCGCTCTCTGATGTCTGATCAGTGTCCCTTTTTGCTTTCCGTACCACAGACCGTGAAGCTGTGCTCACATCTCCTGCTGGTGCCTGGGACAATCAGCCAATAACATCACTGGTTGTTACATTTTGTCAGTAGTGAAATGTACTTTGCAGTGAAGCAGTATTACTTAATTAAAAGGCAAATGTCATGAAATAACCCACTTGTGTGCACTGAAATCAATAACTGGACCTACACTGATGAGCCAAAACATTACAACCTATTCACAGTATTCGATTATGTCATAAAATCACCCTGTTGCCATTTTGGTAGGAAAGCTGCAACTCTGACAATCCTAGCATGAAGTGCTGAGAGTCTGTGACCATCTACTGCGAGGACCGTGTGTGTTTAACACACCTAAAAAGCTGAATATTGTGATGTAGAAATTTGACCACAAACAGACCCTCCACATCAGCGGACCAGTCAGTGTAGTCTGCATAGTTAATTTTATTGGTGTGCACAGATCCACAGACACACTCAGCTAGCCCACCAAAAGCTACCATGGGTTATAAAGGCTGGACAGTAGCCAAGTTTAGCCACTGACCATCCAGTCAACAGGACAAGAGTAATAGAAAATTGCCATAAAAGGAAAGACAGAAATAGTCAAAAGACAAGTGCAACAGATATAGTGACATAGCATGTTCTCAATACAGATTGACAGCAAAGACAGGGTGTACCCAGTACAACATAAAACAGCTTATTATTTCACCATTGACAAGGTTTGTGTTCATAATTGAATTCAAAAACAGAAACTGTCATTTATTCATTACAGATAAAGAAACATGTTCATATTGTCTGAATAGTCATTTAGTCAATCTTCAAATTAAATATTCTAATAATCTGAAATTCAGTATTTCAGATTTTCATGAGCTATAAGCTCTACTGATCAACAGTAAAACGTGAATAAGAATATAAACTATTTACCTTACTGAATTAAATCCTAAAACTTTTTCTTATTTGTGAGATGCTAGAGCACTTGAAGCATGCATCGTCCATTGAAAGACTTGAATCTTTAGACAAAGAAGCTGTTACTGACACTCAATAATCACTAGGCATGATGCTTCATGCCTAAAACAGGTAGTTTGGTCACAACACTCAACAGGGGTGTGCCTAAGGCCGGCCTACGGGGCTATAGCCCTGGGTCTTTTTGTAATAGCCCCAGGACTTTTTAAAATAGCTCTTTTGGGATGTCTATTCAGTTCCTCTGGGACAAAAATCAAATCTGTATCTCATATTCAGACAAAAAAGGGGATTTGTGCCAGTTAATCCTGACAGTGTAACTGCTGTGAATCAGTTAGTGTTTGAACAAAAAAATCACCAAAATGTGCTGAACTCTTGCCATACAGAACCACAGTCGGACATATCTTCAGTTTTACCTTGTGGAAGAGCTGAGACACCTGCTGCTCCAGTTTTTTAATGCGGAGCTCGTTAACCTGCTTCTCTGAGGTTGAGTCTTCTCTGTGTGGGCTCTGTGTGTGTAGTGCTGTTTCAGTGGGCGTCTCTAAAGTCCTGCCACGGTGTCGAAACTGAGTAAGAACATCATCAATCCGGGGAGTGGAGAGAGGAGCATCTGGCTGAACATTTGTAACAGACAAACATAATGAGCCTTGACATCACCATTCCAATGTATGGACACTGAAAAACATTACAGATATTGAACATTTTTAACATGAATTATTTGTAATCTCCTACGTTTTAATGAAAACTCTAACAAATATTAAAGTAATTCTAAAATGACTTTAACTCTGACTGCTCCTGGCAGCTAGTTAACAAGCTAGCACACTAGCTAGCAGTCCAAAGTAATACAAAAATGATTTGAACTGCACCTGGTGTTAAGACTGTTGCCTCAAATTAGTGCTCAAAATCAAAGAAGAGTGAGAATAACAATCTATGCATCATACATTTCTTGTAAATTTATTTATAATTCACAGCATTTTAAATATCACAAATTATTAATTACCAGCCCTTCACTAGTGTCTGTTGAAATGAAAAATTCCAAAAATTCTTCCATGCCAGGCACATCCAATGGGCTCTCATCTCCAGGAGCACTGATTCCCAGCCTATCTTCTCCATCCAGACTAGAGACCTGCTGCAAAGACTGCAAGACCATTTCCCTATAGCCTTCAGAGAACATACAAAGCACGAGAAAAATAGACCTTGTCAAGCAAAAAAGATAATCTGGACTTTGATGGTGTAAATTTAATCTTAAACTTCAAGTCTAGATGCTCTGAGTAGATCATTTGATGACCTTGACGAATGAAAACCTTATATACAAATATGTAAAGGATGTGTACAGATGTCGTGAACCATCTATGCTTTAAACTGTAAATTTAATTATAGAATATGTGTGTTTACATTTCTGCTCCAGGCAACTAGTTAACAAACTAGCTCATTAGCTAGCAGTCCAAAGCAGTACAGGTCCTGGATTGTAATAACAGTGTTGAGGCTATTCTTCTGAAGCCAATAGTGTTAAAAGCTGACTGTAATATTGTTGCCATAAACAGATCTTGCAGATTTGAAACCTTCAGTAAAAATAGAAAAGAAAAAAGAGCCTATATTCAAATGGTCACGTGACAGAGCTGTATCGAAGGCAGCATGGATAGAAGACATTGTAGGAATTTCAAACCTGGAACACTGCAGACTGGATTATCTGCACCATCCATAGCAAGATACACATGCCTCAGACTGCTCAATCCAACCATGCACTGCAGTACATGATTAATATTGTCCAAATGGTTGCTGTGAAGCTGGATGTGTTTCAGTTTGTATCCAGATCCATGCAGATATAACAGACCTGTGGACAAAACAACACTTCTAGGATTTTAAAATTTCACTTAACTGAATCATTTTGAAATGACAATGTTCCTTCTTATAATGTATATCATCATGACCTTAAAAAATTCACTGGATCTTTTCGTAATTTCATTGACCTAGTAACTCAACTATCACAGGTTTCACAGGGTTAATAAGTTTAACAGCACTTGTTAAATAAAACTTGTTAATTACCTAGCATGCACATTATGAGCCCTGCAAACATCTCACAGTTTAACTCATACAATGCCTTTCTCAGACCCAGTCACTTTACAGCAGTCAGTACACACACACACACACACACACACACACACACACACACAGCTAGAGGAGAAATCTCAGAAAAAACTCTATGGAAATATAGAGTCAGTTGATTTACTCAGGAAAGCATCATTATCTGGGTGAAGATGCCTCTCAGGAAGCCTTGTACGATACTGCATCATTTTTCAGTGAGGCACAGCTCATTCAAGCATGGAAAATAGTGCATTCGTAGCATTGCTAAGTGAATCCAAAATGCCACATAAGATTTGCATACTATTTTCAGAACTTGCAATAAAGGTAAAAAAACACTTAAATGTAGAGATTTCACAGCATGCCATAACAAATTGCCTATTTAATGGGAAATTATACAATAACTAGTTTATCATCATGGCATATGCAGTCTGTAATACATTTATATTTCAAGCATTATATGAGCTTTGATTTATGCAGACAATCACATGTCAACAGGGTTCAAAATTGAAGTTTTCAAATATTATTCCAAGTTAAATTACCAGTGAGGTCACTGATTTGATTGTAAGCCAAGTTAAGACTTGTGAGATTCATGAGTCCACCGAGACCTAAACAAAGGAAAGAAGGTTAATCTGTCATTGCACATATGATTAATACAATATTTTGCATGAATCTGACATCTTTAGCACACAATAATTTGCATGATCATTAAGAAGTAACAAAACATATTTTTTTCTTTGGTAATAGTCCACTATGGTATTTTACCTTCCACCTTGGTGATATTGTTGCAAGACAAGTTTAAGGTGCGTAATGAAGAAAGGGAGCCGAGGCCCTCGATATGAGAGATCCAGTTGGATGAGAGATCGAGATGTCTTATGTGCCATGCTGCTGTCAAACCTTCAATTTTCAGCAGTCGGTTACAGTGGAGATTTAAAGATGTGATATTTGACTGCAATGGAACTTGTAATAAACTAGAAAAAGAGATATATTTACATAATGAAACATATACAACATGCATTATTAGACAATTTTAGACAACTCAAGTTTTTTGTTGTTTTTAAACCAATCCCGCCCCCCCATGTAGTGGTAGCCCACCCATCCGGCATCCCCATCACTTGCAATGTCCCTGACTCAAGGAGGGTGATCACATGCCTCCTATGATGCATGCTATGTCAGCCCCCGTCTCTTTTCAAACTGCTGCTGATACATCATCACTAGGCAGCCAATACGCCTGGAGGAAAGCGCAGGATCCCTAGCTCTGATGGACCGGCTGTCAGATGCCTGAGCCAGCAGACATTGCATGGTACATGGGAAGAGAGCGTCATCTACCCACACAGAGAGATGACAGTCAATTTTGCTCTTTCTGGCCTTGGTCATCTATGGCAAGCAGCATGACCAGGACATGTCAGCGTCTTAGTCTGCTGAAGCCAGAAAATTTAAGTTTATACATGAAGTTTACCTGGAAATATCTTTATCTATTAAGCAAAGCTCTCCAACGGCCATGACCTGTATTTTACCTGTTGAAATAAAGGACAGTAAAGAACAGAAATCATATTATTCATTTACCCCAGATGTAGCTGATCTGCCAAGACATGCCTAAAGTCTAGATTTCCCTTCTTTAATTAATAACTGAAACTGTGAGGCTAATTTTGCTAACAAACACTACAACAATAGCCACCTAGATAGTTCAGTCATTTCTGTAAAAAAAATATATCACCAAAACTATTTTCAAACTGCATCAAGATCTTAATTAATGTCTTACAGTCTAGTTGATGTAGTCATGAACACAGTATGACAGTGCCAAAAAGGTTGTCTGTAGCAATGAAGTTTTATTATTTTTATAGCTCACAGTATGTCATATTGTGTTCTAAAACACAGTTAAGCTCTGGATATGGTTTGAGAGACATCTTTGTGATGTATTTTAACAGAAATGACTGGGCTATTTAAGCAACTATTGAGTTTTAGTGTTTGATTACAACATTAGCTTTGCTGCTCCATTTATAAAGAATCAAAATTGGGACTTTACACATCTTGATGATTGAATGTATCTGGCGTAATGGTAAAATTGAGTCATTTCTGGGTGAATTGTTCTTATTTGGTTTAAAACATTCCTGTTATACAGCTGCAGGTCTTTGTATTTCTATATTAAGTCTGGCATCAATCTCCTGGTTTACTAAATATGTAACTTACTTCAGATATGATTCTGAAGATGAAGAAAATGGCCATGATTCGTGTGAAGTGGTCTAAACTGGCATTGAAGTACTGTCTTTTGTGCTGATATACTGTACGTACAATATACATTAAGCCTGCAGAAAAAAACCTGCATATGAAATCAACAGAAAAGGAAAAGCCACCTGATGGGTGAGGAGCGTCGCTAAGACAAACACAACAACGCTGGCTGACATCAGGGTTGCCAAGTTCGCCAATGTTACGTTCGGTTGAAAATGCAGTCGAAGGTGAAAAGTCATACATCGCGGGTTACGGGTTTTTCGGCTACTTTCAAATAACTAATAATAATAATAATAATAAGGGTGTAAACAAATTAACTGAAAATGTACACATCAGAATATACAATTTAAAATGTAAGATTAACAAATTACTGGTATTTTTTCCTCAAATGTCCAGCGCCCTCCATAATTATTGGCACCCCTAGTTAAAACCTGTTAAAAGCCTTAATTTTTTTTTTTTTTTTTGTAGAAGCATAACCTCACTCTGAAAAATGTAGAAAAAACTACCTTCAACTCAAGTGAAAAAAATAATAATAAAGAAAAAATCCTGACTAAGAAATAATTATTTATCATAAAATGACCTGTTCCACAATTATTGGTACCCTTAACAATTCACTGGAAATAAATGTATTTGAACCATTTATGTAATTTCTACTGTAGTTTATAAAGTGGATCAAAATATCTAGGAACCTTTAATTAGTAATTCATCACTTCCTGCTTCTCTGGTGTATAAATATGGTGTTACACAATGGCCTATTTCTCTTACTCTTAAACATGGGAAAGACAAGAGAAGACACTATTCAAGTAAGGCAGATGTGTGTTGACCTTCATAAATCAGGCAATGGCTACAAGAAAATAGCCACTCACCTGCAGATGCCCTTATCTACAGTCAGAGCAATCATCAAAACGTTCAAAACATCTGGAACTGTGACAAACAAGCCTGGAAGAGGACACAAGTGTATATTGCCACCACACACAACGAGAAAGATGGTAAGAGAAGTAAAAAGTTCTCCAAAGCTCACTGTATGAGAATTGAATCAAATGGTAGCATCTTGGGGCTATGAGGTCTCCCAAACAACCATCAGACGCTATCTACATGCCAACAAGCTGTTTGGGAGGCATGCACGGAGAAAGTCTCTTCTGAGTTCTACTCCTAAGCGTAAACGGGTTAAGTTTGCCAAGCGGTACTGGGATTTTAACTGGGACCATGCGCTTTGGTCAGGAGACCAAGATAGGGGTGTTTGTTGCCAAAAAGCCATAAGTGGGTCTGGTGTAACACCAAAGATGAGTATGCAGAAAATCACCCAAACATGCCAACTGTTAAGTATGGGGGAGGATTGGTGATGTTGTTGGCCTGTTTCTCTTCCAAAGGACCTGGGTACCTTGTAAGGATACATAAGATCATGAACTCTTTGAAATATCAGGATATTTTTAATCAGAATCTGGTGGCCTCTGCCCGAAAGCTCAAGATGGGTCGTCACTGGGTCTTTCAGCAAGATAATGATCCTAAACAAGTGCTCAAATCTACTCAAAAATGGTTCACAAGGCACAAAATCAAGCTCCTCTTATAGCCATCTCAGTCCCCAGACCTCAACCAAATAACAAATCTGTGGGGTGAGCTGAAGAGGAGAGTGCATAGGAGAAGACCCAGGACTCTGGACGATTTAGAGAGGTTGTGCAAAGAGGAATGGTCGAAGGTCCCTCTCTGTTCTCCCATCTTGTGAAGAGTTATAGAAGATTAAGTGCTGTCTTGTTGGCAAAAGGAGGTTGTACAGAGTACTAACACCAGGGGTGCCAATAATTGTGGCACACATGATTTCATTCAAAAGATTAATTTCTTAATGTGATTCCCACCCCCACCAAAAAAGGCACTTGAATTAAAGCTTAATTTTTTCTCTTCTTTTACAGTGTTGTCATATATTTAAAAAAAAAGAGAGAGAGAGAATTAGAAGTCAAAGAACACTTATTAACCAGGGGTTATTTTCAGGTTCTGAAGGCTGGAATTTAGACAGACTTTGTAGTCTGGGTATTTTTGGTGGATTTGGCAACCTTGCCAAGACAAAGCTAGCATATCTTGATTTGCTAGCTAAGTGGCAACTTGTTTTTGATCTTTATTTAGCACAGCTAACAATGTTTACTCTAAAACGCCGCTGAACCAGTACATCTACTGGACCGAATATGTAGATAAACATTAAGCCGTCATAAACATGTATTTTTTGTGCAGACATTGTTAGCTATTTTACGTTAGCTGAGCAATACTTTCTGTGCTTAGCTACCGTAGGTTATTTATCGCACAGGTCAATAGAGGGCATCAATGATTGTTTTCTTTCTGCTAAACATTATAATAAAGCTAACAAACGTTTGATTCCAATTCAAAGTGAAGAGAGCCTGATTCAGATCTCTTCCTGTTAGCAGAACTGAATTAGCCAGCCGGCTATCCTAAAGTTGTCACTAATCACTTATAAAATACAAATATATATTTATCTTGAACCACCGAAATTCTGGCGATTACTTAACTGAAAACTACGTCAACTACGTTAGTTACCAGTGAGCTTAAGTCTAATCTCATCCAAATGAGGCTCGCTAGCATTAGCCGTTAAACTAACTTAGTTGGTAAACTACCTTCAGCGTTACAACAGAATATTATTGGTAATAGTACATGGTATACGTAATATTTGTGATTTATTTAAGTGAACCTACCCTGTCGTGATAAACGTCATTTAACGTTAGTCATTTGCTGAAGTCCAGAGGAACAACACAAGCTGTATTTACAGCACTCAAAGACTTGAATATCCCGCTTCAGCAGGCATCTCTTCTGCAGATGCCTATAACAGGCTGAGTCAGTGACTCTGCCACAGCGCAGCTCCTCGTTAGTATAGTGGTAAGTATCCCCGCCTGTCACGCGGGAGACCGGGGTTCGATTCCCCGACGGGGAGACCAAATATTTTTCTTAAATTTGATTGTTTTTGTAAAGTAATACTCTTACCAAATCATCTGAATGGTCAAAAATGTGACTATCGTGAAAACGTTTTTTATTCAAAAAAGATAAACTCTCATGTATTTGATATTGGTAGACTTTACAACCAACACTGCTCCGTGTAGACCACTTATAACTTCACTGATGTAAATATCTGTCAGAATATTTTTTGTGTGTGTGTGTGTGTGTGTGTGTATATATGTGCAATATTCATTACAATACTGTGATATTTATACATTATGTGCAATATTTTAATCCACCAATGTGCAATATTCCATGTAGAACACTCATGTTCATTTAGCTGTAAATATTCTTCAGGGATTTTGATATTTTACTTTTTTTATAGTTTTACTTATGTTTATAGTAAATACTAAGAGTCTCATTAAACCTTCATTAAATATTGTTATTCATTATCTACATGTTTCTGTGTTTGAACCTGACACAACTGTTCCATCCAAAATTGATCTTAAACCAATTATAAACAGGTATAATTTTAAACTAACCCACTCTGTCTCCTTTTTTTTTTTTTACATTCTCTTTTGGGGTCTCAGACATGTGAGTTTTGCAGTGGCGGTAGTGGCACAACACCAATATTTCTTCTGGGTGCTAAGCACCAGGTCTCTGAGCACCCTAGGCACTCCCCTACTGTCATGAATCAATTGTTCAGAATACTATAATATATATTAATGTGGCCTTAAAACATTATTTTGTGGCATCAGTTTACTGAGACTGTTTACACCTGATCATTTAATGAGACTAGAATGCAGACTGGATCCTAATATGTGTTTACACTTAGCAGTCAAAAGCTTCTGTGTTTATGCTGTGGTTGCTAAGTGGTGCATAATATGCAACAACATACTGCCTGTGTATTCTTGTTCATAAGCTAATTAATCAAATCATAGAAAAATAAAAGTAGAACTCAGTGATAAGTTTAATAGTGAAAGTAAGAGCATTTCCCCATGTGCAGTGTGAAGGGAACTCAAGGGATTTGGATTAAACAGCTGTGTAGTCTTAAGAAAACCACTTATCAGTGAGGCTAACCAGCAAAAATGGCTTCAGTTTGCTAGGGAGCATAAAGACTGGACGCTGGAGCAATGGAAGAAGATCAGGTGTGATGGACACATCAGGGTAAGAGAGGCGGCTGAATCATGCATAGTGCCTACCATACAAGCTTGTGGGGGCAGTGTTATGATCTGGGGTTGCTGCAGTTGGTCAGGTTTAGGCTCAGCAACGTCATGTGGCCAAAGAGTGAGGTCAGCTGACTACCTGAATATACTGAATGTCCAGGTTATTACATCAATATATTTTTTCCACTGATGGCACAGACATATTCCACGATGACAATGTAATTATTAATTGAGCTGAAATTGTGAAAGAGTGGTCCATGAGACCTCATTTTCACACATGGATTGGCCACCACAGAGTCCAGACCTGAATCGCATTTAGAGTCTTTGAGATGTGCTGGAGAAGATTTTTACTCAGCGCCCCATCATCAGTACAAGATGTTGTGGAAAAAATAACGCAACTCTTTACAGAAATAAATGTAACATTGCTGAAGCTTATGGATATGATGCCATCGTGAATGAAATAAATTATACCTCACCAAGTATAAATGGATTATCTTGTGGCCTCAATGTAATTGTGGCCAAACTTTATAAAACCGAACCAACATTTCACCCTAAGGGCTACATGTCTTTTACAACTATTTTAATTACACACATTGCACTGTCAACCATGAAAAGCACCTGTTATTTAAATAAGAGCTGCACCCAACATGTATGTGTGCCCTAAAACGACTAATCGAATCAGGGTCATCTTTATATTATGGAGACATTCTTAAATTTTTATAGATGTATCTACTATTTAGAAATGGCTGAAGCTGCAACCAGAAGGCTAACATTACAAAATACACACTAGGCTGCTAGCAGGTCCTTTATGGACTTTTATTTAACAAATTTCTCACCTTGGATAAACATACATATGCTGAAAAGCAATGACATACATGTTTTAAAATGCTCGTGAGTTAACTTACAAAAAAGTACCATTGTGCTATCATACTAATGTCCAAAAACATTGTTCTGTAAAACCAACAGGAAAATATATCACTGAAATAAATGAATGATGTTTTTTGGATACTAGTATGATGGTAGTACCGAGAAACATTTTGTAAGAGTAGCTGTGTTGTAATTAATAAAGTAGCCTAGCAGAGCTTTGCAAAACATTTTTGAAATTGCCTAATAATGAAAGTTCTCCTTCGTTTTAGTTTCAGTTTTTTATTCTGTTATAAAATTGAAATATTTTTACTGTTGTGTCAAACAGTGAACAAACAGTTAAAATACAACAGTTAAATAATTTAATAACATACATATGCACACATGTAAATGGACAAAATACTACTTAATAGTATACATGTTTGTGGTAGCAAATTAAATACATTCAGTGCAACATCAGAAAATGATAGTATTGTGAAAAAGTAAAGTTCAATTCAAAAAGGTAAACTGTCATCTCTGTCATTTCCAGTTTGAGTAAAATACTATTTAAACAGTATCATCATTACAACGATGATTACAACAAAAAAGTCCATCCTTTTTTAATCACGTGGGTTTGCTTATCAGGACATAAAAATACATCTGGTCCTTAGCAGGTCTTAAAATGAGAAGAATACAACCTCAGATGAACAACAACACAGATTAGGTTCCACTGTGTCACTGTGTATTTATTTAACAAAAACTAGAATGCAGTAGCAGTTTGGCAAAAATTACGTTCACCCTAATAATGAGTAGTTTTAGCAGCAATAACTTGAATTCATAATTTTCTGTTTGATTTTCATCAGTCTCTCATGTCCCTCTGGAGGAATTCTGACCCACTCTTTTTTACAATGTTGCTTCAGTTCATTGAGCATATGCTTGACAGTTGGCATGAGGTGTTTGTGGTGATATAACTTGGCTCTGTGCATTATGGCCAAACATCTGCACTTTGTTCTCATCTGTCCAAATGACATTGTTCCAGAAGTCTTGTGGTTTGTTAAGATGCAACTTTACAAATGTAAGCCACGCGGCCATGTTCTTTTTAGAAAGTAGAGGCTTTCTCCTGGCAACCCTTTCCAAACAACACAAAATTATTCAGTATTTTTGTACACTTGAACATTTAACATATTAACTGCGGCTGGTTGAGTCTGAGATGTAGCTCTTGGGTTTTTTGCAGTTTCTCTGAGCATTACAGAGTCTGACGTTTGGAGTGAATTTGCTGAGATTCTCCTGGGAAGATCCACTTATGTCTTGAATATTTTCCTCTTTTAAATAAGCTTTCTTCCTGTAGAATGATGGTCTTCAGATTGTTTGGAAATGGCCTTAAAACCCTTTGCAAAATGATGGGCAGCAACAATTGCTTCTCTAAGATCAATGCAGATGTCTTTCCTCCTTTGCCTTGTGTTAACACACACCTGGATGATCCAGACCAGCAAACTGCCAAAACCTGTGCTTTTATAGAGGTGGTAACACTCGCTGATGATCAAATAAGGACATTTAATTAGCAACATCTGGCTAAACTCACCTTAATTCCTTTGGAAGCAGTAAGGGTGTATTTAATTTTCCCACACTGCTTCTACACTCTGGCCTAGTTTTTGTTAAATAAATAGTGACATGGTGGAATCTGTTCCCAATTTCAAGACGGTGTAAGATGATTTTTTTATTATGTCCTTATACATAAACCCATAGAATTAAAATAGAGTGAACATTTTTCTCATGGCTGTAAAACAAAAAAAGCTTGAAATATGGTACATTCTATGTATTGAATATAAAACAAGACAGTTTACCTTTTTTAATGAAATTACGCACAATAATGATTTTTTCACAATAATGTAATTTTGGAGATGCATTATTATACATACAAGGTTCAGTTACAAAAGTCAAAGGACATTTACCTACAGAAGGATTTCAAACTTATGTAAAAATGCCAATAAAGCACAGTACAGATACACATGAATCTAGTCCATATGAAAAATCATCATGTAGCACTGCTTTTACTCTTGAGCTTGTGTATTCACTTGTGTATTGTGCTCCCTGTACAGCTTCTTGGGCCAGTAAGAGTCTGAGATGAGACTGTTATTTTCTTTCACCTTAAGTCATCCTAAGAAAAAACACAAAATAAAAGACTGTTAAAGAGGAGTAATCATCCATATATACAATTCTGTTTTGTATTTTTATTTTTATTGTGAAAATTTGCACAATAGTGACACAACAGTAGGATACAGCAGAACGTAATGGTTACAATATAAATAGTAAAAATGAAAACATCATGGAAAACAGAAACCAGGAGACTAAACAACTAGGAAAAAATGGCATTAAGGTTTAAAGTTGAGCCTTAGTAACCAGCAGAGGTACAGTTTCTGTTTTTTTTTTTGGTTTTGTTTTTTCCCGAAGCATAAATATATATGAATATGTAACAACATGAGTGAGTATAATTATATAGGCTGGCACCTTCCTGGAAAATATGTTATATATATTAAATTGAGCTCTTACTAAAATAAAAAATATTAGGCATTTTTTAATACTTGTACATAAATAGGGTGATTTATAATAAAATAGTCACTTTGAAGATGGATTTGTTTAGGTGTGCCTATGATATGTGTAGACTGGTTATTCATATGCCATACTGTCAGGCATATTTTCACGTTTAGCAACATTTTTTGCAAAATATTTGATATATAATGAATATTATGTCTATATCATAATGACCAATAGTAGTATTTCTATTTTTAATTTGTTTATATAATATTCTTTTATTATTATTATTATTAATTTATTTATTTTCTATACATGAATTTTCATGTAGTGTGTATGTTATTCAGGACCTGACAGTTAACTGCAATTGATGTCATCAGCTAGCTGCTTCAGAGTGCTTTGAAAGAACAGTTTAAATGCATAAAACTAAGTTTCTAAAGACATGAACTGCCTATTTTGAGAAAAGCAAGTATGTTCAGAAATGAAAGCCACTGTTCAGATACACTGTAATACAAAATTCTGGTAACTGGTTAAAAAAATGATGAAAACACTCGTAATGCTCATTATGGCATCTAATTCACACCAGGTCATGCCCTTCAACAAATAGACCCAATCAGCTTGCTAATAAAGATGTCCACTGGAAAAGACTGGGCCACCCTCTGCCCCTGGTTGTTGAGTTAAGCATGGTTGGTAGCCAGAATAACATGAATACTAATTTTTTTTCATCAACAAACACTACAAACTATTTATAGCATTTTCTTAGATTTTATAAGTGATTACAAATAAGTTATAAGTTGAAATATTTCTATGACTTTTAGTTTCATGTCTTTCTATTCAAAAACAAAGAAGTCTGGTTACAAGCATGGCTAGACTAGGGGGCTGCAGAGAAGTGACCAGACTTGCCTATAATGGTTTTGAAATGCATTTTAAACAAATTTGAAGTAGATTTAATAGCAGAGTAAACACATAAAATACATACAAACCAATGGTCTCAGCTGGCTTGCCTTAATGTACCACTTATGAATTCTAATTATATAGTCATATCCATCAGGCTTTCTGAAACTCAAATCTATGTCTGGTTATTATTTACAATACTGCACAAAGAGTGAAACAGAATGACACAGTCATGTAAATAAAAATAAAACAGACTAAGTGATATCTTTAAGACATCGCTTTCAGTTAGGCCAAGTAAAAAAAATAAATTGGTGATCATCCTTTTTCACCAAAATTTTGGGTCGGGGGGGGGGGGG
>BRDA01007499.1:0-16735 GCA_036984385.1 Crenuchus spilurus | reverse complement strand
TTAAAAAAAAAAAAAAAAAAAAAAAAAAACGGTCGGGTGCTTTTTAGAGGGTCGGGCGGGGATGATCACCAATTCTTTTTTTTTACTTGGCCTTATCTTCTTTCTAATTTGCATAATCTTTACTTTGTGGCAACTGAAGCACATGCATTTAGTTACCAGATATACCAGTGGTTCATATGGTGGTCAGTGGAGGACAAGGTCAGTGCACATCCACCTAAATGTCTCAGACTGCTGATGCGAATGATGGGCACTGGGAAATGATGGGTGAACTAAATTACTCTGTGCAATGACAGTCTTGCCCATTATTCTCCTTCTCCTATCCTCACCCATCAGTGCATTAAACAAATACTGATCCTCAAGGACACACTCTGAATGTTGCCCTTCCCAGAATAAGTGTTTACAGACTGATAAACTGATCATACGATACCATGTTCAGTTGTCCACGTCTGAAAAGTGGTTTTCCATCTGTGGTAAAAACAGCATAGCAATAAACGTATGTTAGAGCCATGTGGCATAATTTCACTCCCAGTGCAGTTCCATTCTCTAGATAAGAGGTGCATTCACTCTCTAATGGGATGAGTGGCGCCTCACCAGTTTGCCGTTGCCTTCATCATCATAGTCATCATCATCTTGATCTGTCATTTCACCACACTCTCTTTCCAAATGCTCTCCCTCTACTTTGTCAGTGGAATGACGTGCTGTCTCATTATGCAGAGATGGATAGACATCATCACACTTTCTATGGGGTCCTATAGAGAGAGAGAGAAAGAGAGAATAATGAGGGTGCAGAGAAGCTGACAGATCAGCAGTACATGAAGAAAAACTGTTCATGCCATTACAAGCTAGCACTGCATTTGAAATGGTCACTTGTATTCACAAGTTATATCTTAGCAAGTAAAGCTGTTTTAAATCTACTCTAAATATAAACAGTTTATCATTAATAAAATACACACAACAGCAGCTCCAAATCTAGAATCTAATAGACACATTTTATTCACAATAGAACATAGGACACATATCAGATGCTGAAAATTAAATTTTTACCATTTCTGAACAAATATTAACTCATTTAGAGCTTGATGGCAGCAACGCATATCAAAAATGTTGGGACAGGGCCATGTCTACCATTGTGTAGCATCACCTCTTTTTTAACAACAGTCTGTAAACATCTGGGAAGTGAGGAGACCAATATCTGGAGTTTTAGGAGAAGAATGTGTCCAATTCTTGCTTGATGTAGTATTGTAGCTGCTCAACAGTCCAAGATCTTCTTTGCTTCATTTTTCATTTCATGACGCACCAAATGTTGTCTGGACTGCAGGCAGGACAGTTCAGCACTCTTCTTCTGTGAAGCCAGGCTGTTGTGATGGATGCAGTATGTGCTTTAGCACTGTTTTGCATGGCCTTCCCTATATGAGACTTTGTCTGGATGGGAACATATGTTCTTCTAAAACCTCTATATACTGTTCAGGATGGATATTTCTTTTCCAGATGTGTAAGCTGCCCACACCATTGGCTAATGCATTTCTGCATCATGTTCACATGGTTTCTTCTTTGCATGATACATCTTTAACTTGCATTAGTGAATTGCATGGCGAACTGTATTCACATACAATGATGTTTGGAAGTGTTCCTGAGCCCATGCAGTACATAATCAGTTTTAATGCAGTGCCACCTGAAGGCCTGAATATTATGAGCATCCAATATTGACCATCAGCCTTGTCCGTTATGCAGAGGTATTTCTCCAGTTTCTCTGAATCTTTTGATAACATTATGTACTGTACATGGTGGGATATTCAAAGTCATTTTTGAGATGTGTTGCTGGCATCAAGTTCTAAACGAGTTAATATTTTTCATGAAATGTCTCACTTTCAACTTTTTTGAAAGTGGGAATGTAACATATCTCAGTTTGATAATAAACTTATTACAAGATAATTTCACATACATAAGCCTTCTAATTGCCATAGCACTTATAACATGAAAATCCTCTGATGCTAAGCAGGTCTGGGTCTGGCTGGTACTTGAATGTGAGACCTCTAGGAAAGTTTGAGTGGTAGTTGGATGTGTTGTTGGTGGGTCAACAAGAGGTGCTGTTCCTGTCTTCTGTGTGGATCCTAGTGCAGTGATGAGGACATTGCACTGCATAAATGGTCTTTCAGATGAGATGTCAAACCAAGGCCCTGATTCTTTGAGGTCAGAAAAAGATCTCTGGTCAGTTCCCTTAAAGGAGTAGTCTTACCCTGATGTCCTGGCAAAATTTCCCACACTTAATCATCTCCATCTTCAAAAACTGGCTTAGTCTCTGAATTTTTCTCTAATAGCTAATGTGTGAAGTGAGTTCTGGTCTGGACTGGCTGCCAGAAGATCATCCAGGTGAATGCTGCCCATTGGTGGTGGTTTAGGTGACTCTCTAATGACTGTCCCAAATGTTTTTGTTTTACAAAAATGCATTAAGTAAAATGTTCTTACTGTTGTGGCAGATAGATTTACTTGTTATTCAGCAAAATTCAAGCGAAATTCTGACAATACAGAAATAGATAAATTTACTTTTAGCCTTATTCTGATGGGATTCAATTCACATAGGGAAATTTAATATTTTGTAGATGCTCCTCTGCTATGTCTGTGTTTTTCTCCCTCCTTCCCTGAGAAAATAATTTGAGACCCATCCAGATACAAATCTCTCATTTTTCAGGAAGAAGATACATCACATTGGAAAATATTTTTGGCTGCTAATACTTGAGCTATTTAATCTCCCAGCATGCAGATCCACCAGACGCACTGAGCACATGTCAGAATCATGTTGTTGTGTTGTCAGTAAAAGCAACGAAAGCCAATGGCTTTGAATGAATGCCCCCGCCCACACATCATGGCCTCCACTCTGACAGCTAATCTCAGTCCTCCACCACTCACCTGTCTCCGCTAAATGCTGCCTCTCCATCTTCTCCAGCCATCCCAGCAAAGAGTCGATTTTGGTCTTGATCTGTGACAGCTCTCGTTTGATTGTAAGCAGCTGATCTGACTTTACTATGAAAGAAAAGGCCTGTTTGATCAGCAACACTGTTTTCTAAGTCATTATGCAGTTACACTGATTTTAAAGGAATGATGTGGGTTAGTAGTTCTGACAGACCAAGAGAATGGTGTTCCAACCCTGGCCCTACCTTATCACATGGCCTGCCCTGACTCTATTCAAACAATCAACATTACGTAGTTTGATATTTTCCCAATGTCCTAATGACCTGGAGAGCATTTCCCAACAATGAAAAATGAAAAATGAATAGCTAAATTAATGAACAAGCTACTAACTACAATTCCTCAAAATCATCCCACCTCGGTCAGACCACAGTAGTTTGAACCATTTTACTGCCAACCACACAAGTCTGAACTAAAGAGTGTTGTCCTCTGTTGGTAGTTGCATTTTCTACAAATAATTAGATTAAAACACATGAAAAATAATATTATCTAAAACACATATGACATTCTAGATCATTTTAAACTTTGACTATCAAAATGTTATTCTCAGCTTAAAAATAAATTTACTTTGCCAAAGTGTGTGATACCTCCTAATACAGCTTAAAATGTAAATAATACTGTTTACTATTTCAGCACATTCGCCTCTCAGGGCTGAAGTTTTGGGTTCAAGTCCCAATTGAGTGAAGTTTCCATGTTCTCCCCGTGTCTGCATGAGTTTCCTCTGGGGACTCCAGTTTCCTCCAAAAACATTGGAGAATTTGGTACTCTAAATTGTCCTTTTGTGTGTGTGAGCCCAGTGATGTATTGTAACCCTGTTCAGGGCTTAGCTATGATGGTGTGGTGCCCTGTCCTGCACCCAATGAAGGGGTAGTGGACTCACTTGGACCCTGGTCAGGATTAAGTGGAAGATAATGGATGGATGTTTCCTAGTTCATTACAATGATGTGATGTATAAACAATATGATGCAGATTCAAGCCACAGTAACATCAGCACTACCCTGTCTGCATTTTGGTCCCCACATCATGAAATGTATATATTTAAGATCACTTCCAAACACTGTTAATATTTATTCGTACTGACTGCTCTTCATTTTTAATATTTTGATATTTGAATGCAGACCATCATACTAAATTCTAACTATATTTATTACATTTATTGGACAGTAACTGAAAATCTTACACTTTGGAAAGCAGACTTGAAAATAATCACAGGCTAGAATTTGAGCTCACAATAATGAATGCTGATAACTGCCTTTCTCTGCCTCAACCCACTGAGCAACAGGAACAGTACCCGACAGTGCTCATAATCCAGCCTTAATTATTGCTGCCAGATCTTAAGAACTACTTCAGTTCTATTAATACAACACATCTGAATGCACAAAATTGATGTTGTCATTTAACTCTTAAGTAAATCTTGGGCTATTTTTTGGATCTTGGGCTATGTTTATTGGATTTTTCCCTTTATATACCACATTAAAAATGTTTTTTTTTTTCAGCACAGTATCATCATCATGACTTTTATTTTTAAAAGACAATTATTTTTACTCTGACATACTTTATCAAAGTAGTGGACTCAAAAAAATTATTTGAAAATGCTATTTAAAAAAAAAACACAAATATCTTCAATGAAGCATCTTAAAGACTGAAAATGCTCACAAATATATTACATGTGAACACACAGTGACACAAATGATAATTTATGAATTATGATTCCTCACAGGCATCTTTCCCTGCCTGCCTTGCTTTTATGAAAAGTCTCAAATATGATTTTTATATATAATTTTCATGATCATATATCCTTTCTACATGGACTATCAACATCTGTCAAAAACAAGCATAGAGATTTAAGCCAGCACTTTCGAATGATGGTAATGCTCAATTTGACAATGTAATGTCTTGAACCAGTCATGTGACTTAATCACGCCAGCATGATCAGTGACACAGTGTAGTTCTCACAATCCAACAGATGTTCTAAACTGCGAAGAACATCCTCTGGCTGTAGTTCTAACTACACAACTTTCCAATGCTGGTTGTGAATGTTTGCTCCAACTATGGTTTGGACACTTTCTCACATAATGATGGTTCTTCCAATTGAACTTACCAACACAGTTACACAACGAAACTTTTGGAAAATAAGTTGAATCAAGGAAAGGAAGCTGCAATAAATTAGTATCAGGAAAACCTTCCTAAATCATAAGACTTTCACATGTGATTTCTGAGATTTTGTCTTTACTTTTGTTCATTTTCACTGATGCAGTTTACCCACCGCTAATTAGTGGGCTATAAGTGTCTTCTCAGCTGCATTCAAAACTAGGACAGAAGCTCTGATTTAAAGAGCACTGCCTTACTTAAGATAACATTTATGTCTGGGATCAGCAGTAGATATTATAGAAAAGGCAAACAGGCAGAGGATTAATATGCTCAGTTAAGCTGTTTGGAATGATAATGAAGGGCAGTTAATAATAATGCTTAACAAACCCTTAGTGCTGGAGCAGGAGGAGCTGGAGGACAGTGTTCTTGTGGGAGAATAGCAGGGAGATCCTTTGAAAGGTTGAGAAGGTTTCATTCTGCGTGAGGAGGGAATAGTCAGACGCGAGCGTTTCATAGGCATAACGATCCGAGGAGGGACTGTCACCCGCCCGTGGAAGTCCAGCAACCTAGAAGCAGAAAGAGTCACATCATTCACAAGATCTGTGATTTCATAACAATGGAGTTATTGTTTAAAGTGACACTAGCCTTGTGTGATGCTGATTTTTTCCTGTTTGTGATTTACCATAAAAATGCCCCTAAACAATTTGATCATCTGGTAGTCCTAAAAGTCATACTCTGTTTTGCTTTGATAACAAGGTCATTTGATTTCTTTTATCAAGATCCCCAATTATATATTCTATTATCATGATTGTCAATGGGGCTGTGGCTGAGGAGGAGGGGACACAGCGTGAGATCCAGAAATGGAATATATTTTATTATACACTCACACAAAAGCACTGTGGCCCTATGACTGACAAGGACAAACACGGGGAACAGACTCAGGTACTAACAATGAAACAAGACGTGATATGACGTGGCTGGGTGACGAGATGAGACATGACGTTGGCTTTGAGTCTCGTCTCTGCTCTCAGCCCTGCTTGTCCATCATGTGCGATTACGTTCTTTATGAGAGCCTTCCCAGTGTTTCAGTCCCCGTCAGTCATTATACGTCTTTCACAGAGTTGTCATGTTGTTGACATGACAGTTGACATTTATGTTGTTAGTTGATAGTCAGGTGCTAACAATGAAAGAAGACGTGATATTACGTGGGTGGGGGTGGAGACGAGACATGACATGGATGTAAACACAAACGCACGAGACAAAACGAGACATGGGGAAACAAACAAAACAGAAACAAGGCCAGAGACTCAGCTGAGGCGGGAGGGTAACAATGACATAACAAATATTGTATTATAAAAATAATGGAATAATGGCATATTTAACTTGCAATCACAACAAAAAATGCCATTATTATTATTATTATTATTATTATTATAATTTTATCTATAAAACCTAAAACCATGGAGTGATGCTGTTGAGCATCAGCGGTTTACAAATTATGGATATCACGAGGCAATTAGCTTCTGTACCTTAAACAAAAAAAGCCTCAATAATGTAGTTTAACAGTCATATTGAACAAAAAAAAACCTCCACCATTATGAAATATATGTATAGAGTACTAGTGCCTGTCCAAAATTATTGTTCATAATTTAATTGAGAAAGGTAAACGGTCATATATTTTATATTATTTACATATAAAGTGAATTGTTGAATAGTAATTTACTCAAAATGAAATATTCTTATAATTTGAGATTCTGGTTTCTGATTTTGTTAGCTACATGTTATGCTGGTCAGTAAAATGGTGGAAATGTCATTTTGCATGCATTATAAAATATGATGGTTCATCTCTCTGAATTAAATTATTCATAAAAATTTACCTTTTCTTGATATTCTCATTTTTTGAGATGTACTAGTATGTAAGCCAGCATAAATAACAAGGATTTAACTACACTGTCATCTATTGGGTATTCATTTTTAGGCAATTTCAACTACTTCAGGTTTAAGGAGACTATGGGAGGGGATACAGATATTACCAACAGTGCTGCTACCTTCCCTGTGCTGTCTCCCTTAAAGTGAAGACTGACCTCCCCTACATTACAATCCCTGCCCACTGTGGCCTCAATCTCAGCCAAGGCTCTAGTGTCTAGCACTGCTCTGTGGTATGTTGATGGAAAGCTACTTTTGTCAGAAAACGAAGGACACAGTGAATAGCAGATAAGTCAAGACAACTTTTAATGTAAGCTCTAAGAATTATCTATCTATGTTAACCACATTGTATGTTAACTCGCCAATAAGCTCATGCTGAGATTGTGCAGTTGATCATGAATCATGGGGGGCTCCCACTAAGAAATAACGTGTGAGAGAGAGAGAGAGAGAGAGAGAGAGAGAGAGAGAGAGAGAGAGAGGTGAGCTGATAGAATAGCTAGCTGTGAGAGAGCAAAACTGCATTAGGAGTGAACGCTACAATGTAATCAGATTCAATGTTAGCATATTTTGGAAGTGTAAGATCATGTGGCGATGATTAGATTGTTGTATTGTGTAATCCTAAGTGATTGTGGGGAAAAAAAATCTGCCAAAACATTTACATGTGTAGTTGGATTCTTTAGCTAGTAAGTAATGGAAGCTTAGAACTGTCAAGTTAACACCATTCAAACTATATGGCTAAATCATTGTCTTGTAGTTAGTCAGGAATTAATGTGTATTTTAATAAATCGGTTTGACATCATTAGGTTTAATGACACAAGTTTAATTGATTACTCTTTTATATTTGTATGTAAAACAAATGTTAGAAAAAATTACACAAGACAATAATGTATGAATATGTATGAAAATGCATGTATGTTACACTATTACTAATATTTAATTAAAAAACTTAAAACGAAATCATGAAAATGTTTAAAATGAATGATGTAAGTCACATGGATGTTTTGTGTTTAATGTGTCATTGACTAGACACTGAAACACTTCACATTTCTTCTGGTAATTGTGAGATGGTCCCTAACACTGCAGCTGCCAAAGCACAAACACGAAGCTAAGCGGCTGTATTCTGGTTTCATCATAACAAGTGTAGTTTAGTAAAGGTTGCTTTTAGTTTCTTGTCTTCTTCTATTTCAACACTAAACTGTAACTGTGCTGGTGAATCTGTGTTTTATTAACTGGCCAGAAAAAGCACAATTCTGAATGTCCAAAGAGGTAACATTGTCATTAAAAACATCATTGTTTTGTATAAATTACTTTATAACTTTTCACTTTGAGTATTTCCCTCACTGTAAGTGTTTTTTGTCATTTTTGGCTGAATAATTTTGGTTGTCAAATATGAAGGGCATTGCTACTAAAAATTGATATATGGAGCTAAAAACAACAGTATAAGCCATCCTGAAGACTGTAGTTTATGGGTACTGTTATCTTATGTCTGACTATTGTCAATAAAAAAAACTTGTGGTGAACAGATGTCTCAGCACTGTAGGCTTTCACAGTCCTGCACCAGATACAAAACATAAAGCAGGCATAGAGTTTTGGGTACAGTTTGGGGGGGGTTGGCGGGGGGGGTCATGGCCTGGTGGTTAGGGAAACAGTCTTGTGACCGGAAGGCCTCTGGTTCAATCTCCTGGCAGATCATTACTGAAATTCCCTTGAGCAAGGCACCTAACCCTGAACTGCTCCATGGGTGCTGTGGGTAAGGGCTGCCCACCCTTTGGGCATCTGGGCTCACTGCCTAGTGCGTGTGTTTCACTGCACAGATGGGTTAAATTCAAAGGTCAAATCCATCTGTATGCAAACTCATTAGTCAATGATTGTACAATTTCACTTTAAGTAGCTCTACGACACCCTAGCAGACTTGAACTCTGTCGTGTTTACATCATTTTTGTGTCAGATTCACAAGCAAGTCAGCAATTACTGTGGACAACATAAAGAAATCTGAATAAAGGATTTGATGATTTAAGAGACTGCCCAATTAGCAGACTACAGACTTTCATGACTGGTGAACTACATCAAATAGTAGAAACTTCAGATGCCAAACATGTCATGGCTGATCAACAGCATTGTATTAAAGGGAAACTTACATTTGAATTCCTTTAACACTTCTGTTAAAGTGTTCGCAAGTTTGCATCTTCATTGGCAACTTTATTGATTTAGCAATTAACTGAGTTTCATAAACAAGCTTTGTAAAAAGACAGCAGGAGCCTTTGATGCCACAGCAACTTCCACTAATGAGGCAACAGAACGCCGTCAGTGATAAAGTCAGCGCATCACTAAGACGAGCAGGTTGCACAACATTGTGGCCTAATCATCTCGCTGTCCTTTTCCCCCAAAGACCGAACTTCAGAAAGTGACAGGCATAATTATCATCCCTTCTCTTCCATAATTATTGCATAACAGCACCCAGTAGGGCTGAGCTTGTCGCTGGCGACAGATTTATTTTCCGACGAGACGCATAAAAACATGGCCTCCTGCACAAAGAAGAGGAGAAAACAAACACATGAAAATGTCAGAGATGGGATGAACGCCCCATACTGACACCCAGAGCCATCTGACATTCAGCCACCACCTCCCGTGAGGGCTGCATAGCGGCATTAGCCTGTGCAGTGAAGAGACGTACAGCCAAATAAAAGTCACATTCATTATGACTATCACGGCCCTTTCCTATTCACTTAGAGGGGTCTTTTATGTGGACCCTTTTCCTTCATTCTTCATAGCGCTGAAAAGGACAGGAAGAGAGGATGAGGTGCGGCTGAAGCACCAAACAGGTGACATTTCAAAAACCATGTCACTCAGGGGTAATAAAAAAATTTGCATGAATAGGTGTCATAGGGACGAATCAGTGAAATAATTATCCAAGATCTGCCCATAGAAAAGAAGCACCTGCACCAGTTTATGCAGCTCCAAAGATTTTTATGAATAATTCACCAGTAATTTACAGTCTGTCATACCTTATTACTCTGAACATTTTTGAAGAATTGAAAATAAGGCTGCCAAAGAATGTAGTTATTTAACAGTAGGCTAGTATTGCAAAGCAACCTAATGGATTATTCCATAAACATCAGTCTTTCTAATATGTTATCTGTGCATTTACATAGAGTGTGATCATATATGTGCATTATAAAAATTTTTTTGCAATGGCATTGAACAGGGCACAGCCATTCAGCCTTTAGAACCACGTTATCAAATCTGTGAAAAACATGACTCACCTGCCATAGAAGTCATCCCTGTAGTAGTCAAAGTCAAATCCATAATCGCTGTGAAGACAGATTAATTCATTATTATTACTACACATTTTCATGATGTATCTTAAAGTAGTGATCTATGATCAAATCTTAGGTAAACCATCCACACATCATGACTTGCTGTACAATTTGGCACCTACGCTCTACCTCATTAATCACGTAGCCATTTCTGACCACAGAATCATTTTCTAAACCCGAAGACCTCCTCAGTTCCAGCTCCACTGAGGAGCCAATAAAATAGAACTCTAGCTCTGCAATGGAACCATTGGGTGTTATTGTTGTTGTTGTTATTATTATTATTATTGTTATTGTTATTGTTGTTATTGTTATTATTGTTGTTATTATTATTATTATTATTATTATTATTATTATTATTATTATTATTAAATGTTTATTACACCTACGTCTGCTATAAATTATACATACGAATTCACATGTATGTAAAAACTATTTTCACAGTACTATGAAATTTCGGAAAGACAAGAGTAGTAACTGATTTTGTTTTACTCATCCAGATGCTATCTCCAAGTAGGTCAACATGCAAGAAGAAATTTTCTGTTCAAAAATTGCAAATCATGTGGCCAAATATCATAATCTGATTCCTGACTGGTGAAAATTCTTACCTGTACAAAGTTGACAGAGGCCTCTTTAGGCCTAACTTTGGCCTGTACAGTCTGGGCTCTCCTGCCATGTTGATATCTGTGGCAAGAGCAGAATTGCATGTATTGATAAAGCATATATTTTTAAATGCATAAGTACTTTTTAAGTATTAAAAATAACCCAGAACAATGCTACTATCAAGAGTTGCCATAAAGACTATTAACAATGCAATTTATCTCAAAACTACACAACTAAATGATAATGGTTTCAGTTAAACCAAAAACGCTATATACCAAACGTAGCCAAGGTATGTTTGAGTTATTAGATTTGCAATAGAGGTATGAGGCTAATGAAGCAGGATTTTTTCAGGTTAGCCAGCTAAATTAAGCTAAACATCAAATAAGCTGCTTGATATTCCTATTGGACAGTCCTCAGCACTGGGGTTAAGCAATCTGACTAATCCATTGAAAGTGGATTTAGGTATGTACAGTATGTATTGATTTAGATGTGGGCTTTGCACTCTGCTAGCTGGTGTGCTTATTACTTGTTAGCTACGTTAGCCTTAATGCTCCAGTATAAAACTAAAGAAACAAACTTTGGACATGAGACATGTCTTGGCTGATGGACTACATTTAAAGTGAGGAGAAAATTGTGTGTATTCGCTTTAATGATGGACAGCCATGTGCAGGAGTAAATCCAGTGTGCTAACGACAGACTGGCACCGGCAGAAAGTGGTTGGGGGTGATTCCACAGACACATGCATCAGTCTGCTGTCTGACTGAATGATAGCTCAGCTCTCTCTCATACCAAACAGAGATGATATCAAAGCTACTGCACACGCACACACACACAAACACACTCATCCGCACAGTCGTTCCTGAGTGCTTCTCAAGGTCACCTAACACACTCTGCCGACTCAATCACAGCTCACAGCTTTCCTTGCTTTTCCTTTCCAGATGATTTCAGCCTTCACTCTTTCAGAGAAACATGACTGAAGCTGCAGAAACAAATCTCCCAGTGTTTACTCACAGTCTGGGCTGAGTGTTTTTATACCCTTACCTGGGAAGAATTTTAATTGATAATCAAGTTTAAAATAGATGGGAAAATGCCTAAAGGTGGTTGTGAAGGTGAAGATCTCATTAACCCTCCTCCTGAAGATCTAATGCCACGTCCATCACAAATCTAAAACTCTTTTGGCCAATCACGATCTTCTGAAGGCACTATAAGGGGTTGAAGCTAAAGGCTATATGAAGGTACATCTCCAGAAGCAGGACTGGTGTACACTGTTCTACTGGTATTCATCACCAGAATATGAGACCTATAGGGCTTTGGTGACTGCAAGCTTTCACACATTTCATATCATGTATAAAACAAATGTGTGTACATTTAATTATATTTCTAATTATATACTTCTCTTGGGTTTAGCTAAGATAGTATAATGCCCTTCCCAGTGCCTGATGAAGAGGTAGGGCACTCAGCGTGACCTTGGTCAAGATTAAGCAGAAGGTGATGGGTGGATGGAGACAACTGCTTGTTCACAATTATTAAATATGACTGTCCCATTACTGCAATGTAAGCTAACACAATGCAAAAAAGAACAAAAAACATGGGATGTGGTGGCTTTTACTGTGTGACTGGGGTCTAATGAGATTGATTTTTTTTTTTTGGTATTTTTTGCAAAACCTGCAGAATGAAATCAAAATCAATTAAATTTAAAAACAAATATTTAGCTAATATACTGAATATATCATTTAGCTTGGAATGTTTCCCCCGTTATTTGGACCTAAATGCACCAAAATACGCCCTAACATACAATGTGAACATGTTGTCTCCTGTGATTGGTCAGAGCTGTCTGATGCAGGAGCAAGAAAGTAAACATTAGAGCAGCAGCAGCAGTAATAGCAAAAACTGTTGGTGTCCTGTTGCCGTGCGTCATTCACCTACTGACTCGCACCTGCCATGTGGCACTCACCTGTCCTGAGCCACGGTTCCATTGCACTGTTTAACTGTTTTAAGAGGCTTCATGTATCTGCTGTGAGACACCAACGGAGCAAATAAACCAAAGTTGATTTTAACCGGACCAAATAGGAACAAGAATTGAACACTCTACCTAACTCTCTCTCTCTCCTGACTGACAGCATCATCCCTCCCACCATTCAGCTCTGTCCATCGTCCTGCCTGTCATTGGCCAGCTTGTGATATGAACTGCTCAGTGCTTTTGACTGCAGCTTGAACTTGAGGTCACATTAAGGTGTTGTAGAGTTCAGGTGTACTGTGGGTTCTGGGGATCCAGGTGTACATTAGGTTGTGATGGTCAGTGAGGTTCTTTGTTTTGTGTGCATTCTGAGGTCTCAGGAGGACTGTGGGTTTTGAGAGATCAGGAACACTGTGGGTTCTGAGGGATCAGGAAGACTGTGGGTTCTGAGGGTTCAGGGGTACTGAGGGTTCTAAGGATTCAGAAATATTGTGGGTTCTGAAGTTTCAGGAGGACTGTGGGTTCTGAGGGTTAAGGAGGACTGAGGGTTCTGAAGGTTCTGAAGGATTGTGGGTTTTGAGGTCTCAGGAGAACTGTGGGTACTGAGTGTTAAGGTAGACTGAGGGTTCTCAGGGTTCAGATCAATTGTGGGTTCAGAGGGTTCAGGAGGACTGAGGGTTCTGAGGATTCAGAACAATTGTGGGTTCTGAAGGTTCAGGAGGACTGTGGGTTCTGAGGGTTAAGGAGGACTGAGGGTTCTGAGGGTTAAGGAGGACTGAGGGTTCTGAAGGTTCTGAAGGATTGTGGGTTTTGAGGTCTCAGGAGAACTGTGGGTACTGAGTGTTAAGGTAGACTGAGGGTTCTCAGGGTTCAGATCAATTGTGGGTTCAGAGGGTTCAGGAGGACTGAGGGTTCTGAGGATTCAGAACAATTGTGGGTTCTGAAGGTTCAGGAGGACTGTGGGTTCTGAAGGTTCAGGAGGACTGTGGGTCCTGAGGGTTCAGGAGGACTGTGGGTCCTGAGGGTTCGGGAGGACTGTGGGTTCTGAGAGTTAAGGAGGATTGTGGTTCTGAGGTTTCAGGAGGACTGACGTTCTGAGTGATCAGGAGGATTGTGGATTCTGAGGGTTAAGGAGGACTGTGGGTTCTAAGGTATCAGGTGGACTGTGGGTTCTGAGGGATCAGGAGAACTGTGGGTTCTGAGGGTTCAGGAGGACTGTGGTTCTGAGTGATCAGGAGGATTGTGGGTTCTGAGGTCTCAGGAGGACTGTGGTTCTGAGGGTTCAGGAGAACTGTGGGTTCTGAGGGTTCGGGAGGACTGTGGGTTCTGAGAGTTAAGGAGGATTGTGGTTCTGAGGTTTCAGGAGGACTGTCATTCTGAGTGATCAGGAGGATTGTGGTTCTGAGTGATCAGGACATTTGTGGGTTCTGAGGTCTCAGGAGGACTGTGGGTTCTGAGAGTTCAGGACAGTTGTGGGTTCAGAGGGATCAGGAGGATTGTGGGTTCTATGTGACAGGTCTATGGCTGATTGGGATATAGCACACTACTGGAAGATCCTTATACTTGAAAATATTCCTGCTTCAAATACATCAACTTCAAGAACTGATTGTTCAGTTGCTGCCTAATAGGTACCTCCCCTTGACAGGTGCCATTGAAACAAGATGATCAGGGTGATTCACCTCACAAATGTTGTAGCTCATTGGTTGCTTCATCATTGTCATAACAAAAGCTCAAAGCCTGGTACAATCAAAGGAGAAGAAATTCTTTCTAGTGTTTTAATGAATGTCAATGTAACAAGGGTTTAAATAATTCCGAGCCATGTCTATTGGTCCATGCGTCATGAAATATTTACAAAATTTAAAGGGTTCTGGAGACATTTCAATTCTTGCTTTGAATCATATCTTCTTTCTTTTTGAAGCATGGACTGGTTGACATTTATGCTTTCACTAAAGACTGTGTCTTTTGTCTCCATTCAAAAAAAAAGGAAAAGATCATACTTGATTTAAAAAAACTACTAATACTAATAAATTAAATAAAGGGTGATTCTTCTCCACATGGAAATGATTTCATCAAGATACCCTCAACACCTTGTTATGTCTAACTGTTCTGTTCAGCCTGTATGATACCAATCGCCCATTTCTCATTGTATCGGGCGCACCAGCAGACAGTTCATTTCCCTAATGAGGGCCTGATTACCATACCTTTTTTTCTCTTTTGTGTCCTCATGATGTAACCAAGAGACTAGAGCATGCAACTGTTTGCAACAGTCTGTACCCTTGGGGAGGACCATCACATTCAGTTTCAGAGCAGTGTATCATTGCTCTGCACCATACCCACATTGCCTGAACCCGTGGCAACTTTGATCTGCCTGTTTCCATTTTACTCAATGGACAGTGACAGTGTTTTGGGGGTTTTTTCACAAGAGCGTCAAAGCTAAAAAAGTAAAGCTGCAGCACACCTACATGGCCAACAATGACACTTCAATCATATAAAACCTACCATGATCATAGGAAATATGAGACATATCCAAGTGAATACACTCAACACATGATGCAAGAATGAACGTGTATTGAAATGAATGAGCTTGTATTTCTCAGTGCAGCATAAGCTCTTGATATCACATAAACTCAAAATCAAGTTTGCTACATATCACAGTAAACATAAGTTGCATTGGATGAACACTAACTACATCAACTTTTACTGAACTGTGTGTAGGACCATTTACTTTATGATCATTTTTACAGATGTTAGTCAGTCAAATAAAACATTTTCAAGCAAATTCTTGCAAAAAGTTATAAATCTTAGTTGTGAGCAAAATGGATGGATTAAGTTATAAGCATCAGTTTGTAAAAATCATCTAGAACATCATCTGTAACTGTTATGAGGTTAAATAGCTTACTCACATCTCTGATTGCGGCGTTTGCCTTTATATGCTCTTCTTCCATACATCTCCAAGACACTATGCATGAAGCAAAAGGGTTAAGTGGCTGCTCCGTTTAGAGCTCAGGTCTCAGGTACTTACTTTCAGAGAGACTGATTGAACAGAGCAAGAAATGTAGACACACTCTACTCTGGACTATACCACTGGCGCTGCAATAGGGGTGCCGTCAGATCCATTAATAGACTGTTCATAAATAATGTAAGTGAGTGAATTGACAATTAGGCCCCAGCTGAACTTGGAGCACACATAGAAGGGTTTGTGTTCTTAGGGATTTGCTGAAATGGCCTTTTTTATTGTTCCTTTCTTTTTCGTTTTGAGATATTCATTAACAAAGGTCCTCATTTCAGCAACCTGAATTGGATTTATGAATTATAAATGGAATAAAGTTAAAATTTAAGGAGTTTAGACTAGACTACTCCACAGTGCTTTTGAATAATATTTCACAAGAGGGACCCAGATTCTGCACTTCATAAGCAATAAGATATTCAAAAATATTCAGTATGCAGGTCACAGCACTCAGAGTTTATCATGAATATACCATTTTTAGCTACGACATAGACTTTTTGTTTGGTATTCATTTGATTCACAGGTACCACATTAGCCTTTTTAGGAATTATTAGTGCATCTATTAGTGTATGTATGCATGTATGCCACAGTAAAAAAATGTTCATAGGGTAATTCAAAATGGATAAAATGTCATATATCAATCAATCAAAATGTATTAATTAAGCACTTTTTAGAACTGACATTGTCACAAAGCAGCTTTAGCTAATTAGAATCAGACAATTTGTATCAAAACCCAAAACCCGATGTGTATATATATATATATATATAGAAACCTGATTCCAAAAAAGTTGGGACACTAAACAAATTGTGAATAAAAACTGAATGCAGTGATGTGGAGATGGCAAATGTCAATATTTTATTCATAATAGA
>BRDA01007494.1:28392-40926 GCA_036984385.1 Crenuchus spilurus | reverse complement strand
AATCTGTTATCATTATTTTAGGTGTTTAGATTAAATAGATCACAAACACATCTAACTGGAGCCATAAGACACATATACAGGCTCAGTTTCATTTTCATTGTAAGTATTGATATTTATTAGTACTCTTATTGGTACTTGGTATCGGCAAGTACTTAAATGTAAGTACTTGTACTCGTACTCGATTTTAAAAAATGTGGTATCAGTGCATCCCTAGTAACAAGAAAAGAGAAATGATGAACAATGTTAAGAAAGGCAGACAGATGAGGAAAGAAGAAGAGAAAATGAGAGAAGAGAAGGATAACGAGGAAGTAAGATGAGAAATTAGAAGAGAAAAGAGGAGAAGCAAACAGATGAGGACATCAGAAAAGTTGAAAAGAGAAGGACAACGATGAAGAAAAGAGGAAATAAGAGAAGAAAAGAAGGATAATGAGGAGAGGAGGGCATATTATAAGAGAAGAAAAGAAAAGAGAAGAGGAAATGAGAAGGGAAGAAGAATTAGAAGAGGAGATGAGGAAGGACAATGACGAGAGAGAAGAAGAGATGAGGAGGAAAGACGAAATGGGATAATGAGAAGAGACGGGATAAGGAATTAAGGAGAAGACAGAGTTTTAGATGATTTTAAAAGGTTGATGAGACCTAGTTTGTAGCCGTAATCACTGAGGAACGGCCTGTTCTTACTGTATATGTTGTTTAATGTGGAGTCTACATGATGACAAGCACCCAGCTCACTAAGTGAGTGAAAAAAGGCTCTGAGAAAAGCTCAGAAATATGGAAATGAGGCACTGCTGTTGTGAGTCAGTGAGAGATTATAACTTGAATGAATTCAAAAAGCTTCTGTGTGTATACTTCCTACAGTCCAGATAATCTCTGCAGAATCTCTGTCTACTCTCATCCAGTACAAAGAAGTTCTGTGGTCCTGCTATATGGTCACATACTGTATGCACACAGAGTTCCTCACGTTTATCGCACTGAAGACCACCCTCACTGTGAGCCACATCGTCAACATCAGCCATGACCTCAGAAGTGACCTTCATAGTCGCTTTCATTTCTTCTTTGTATCTTCCCTTTGAATCTCTCTACTCCCCTGTTCTGTCTGGGATGCTGATCTACATGCCCTTTAGTATGTCTAGCGTGTTAATGATGAGTCCTGTCAAGCGCAAGACCAGAAATGCAACCACACACATGACGGAGATCAAACTAAACACTTGTTCCACAGTGGTGGTCCTTTCACCAGTGTGATTCACATTCCAGTAAGCGTGTGAATAGGGGTTTGTGATATCTTGTCTCTGGAAAAGTCTCATCCGTCTCCTCATGTCCCGTAGGAAAAAAATATGAAAAACGTAGACTCCTAACATCTCACTAGTTTCTCACAGAGAACAAGGAAATTAGATAGAAACACAAATGAAAGTTTAGGTCTCCAACTGCTCAAATATTTTCTCCTCAGTGATCTTATGTGTCTCCTCGAGTTTTAGCCGAGATGTCAATAAAGTCTCACATTGTGCTCAAAGTCAGAAATCTCAACATGAACTCAACAATTTCTCAACCAGGACCAAGAGTCTTCTCAGCAGTGATGCAGTGATTGAATACTATAGTGCTTATCTGAAGTATCTCAGGTCTCTTTTTTGTCTCATTATACAGTACACAGTAAATATGCCAGTGTTAAATCAACACAATTAGAGTTAAATTAACACTGAGAGTGTTACATTTTGACACCCTCAGTGTTAATTTAACTCTAATAGTGTTGATTTAACACTGGCATATTTACTGTGTAGTCCCTCATTTATCGTGGGGGTTACATTCCAAATAGTGGAATTTCCGTGAAGTAGGAACACATTATTTTAAGGCTTTATAAACCCTTCCCACACTCTTATACATCACCATTTCCCCACTCCCTTAATAACTTTTTCCATACTGTGCATGTACAGTACCTTTTAAAAAACATATACTGTAATGTTCATAAAAATTTTTTAAATTTTTAAACCTAGACAATTACAAATACAGTCTCTACACAACACCACTGATGGAAAACTACAAACGTGCAGAAATTTGTGAATTTCAAATTTTGCGAGAATGAAAATTCCCCAAAAATTATTTTACATGAATATTTATTGAAATTACACGAAACAGCGAGTCCACGAAGGTCAAAGCGCAAAATCGAGAGGAACTACTGTACTTTGCTAAAGGAATGTAAAATCTTGTGAGACACTAATGAGCAACATTTTATAAATAAAAAAGTATGGGTACATTGTCTCATTTGAGCTAAAATATTAGGCTTTTGGACCCATTCAAAGCTCCTACTACTTCAGATCTGACCAAATTACCCACAAATCCATCTGAAACAACAGTTATCACAGTTCTCCACATAGTGGTCTCCATTTATAAGGCATTAAAGAGGTGAACAGATTTGGCTGAATTCATAAACATTGCAAAAAAGCACCTCACAAAAACTAGTAAAATATATATAAAACTAGACATAAATCCTTATATTAAGCAAAAAAAAAATCTGCCAATGGGGTAAGCAAATTTTACTTAGTAAGATTTCTTAAAATAAGCAAAATAATCTTACACTTGCAGTGCTTTTTAAGACAAAAAATCTTGGCAGAGAAAAAAAATATTGCCTTAATATCTGCTCATTTTACTTGCTAAGATTGTTTTTTGCAGTGCCATAGTCATACCCTGTACCTGGTAAATAAAGCTTAAGATGCACTGAAACATCTTATTAAGAAAAAGTTAGACATATGTTCTTAGAATGAGCTTAATTTTCTTGTGCAAAACTTGCTTATTAAGATTTTTTTTTCTTTTTAGACAAAAAATAAGAAAAAATGTCTATAAGGTTTTTTTTTACGTTTTTAAAAATCGTTTTTTTTGCAGTGAAGGACTGTGATGAAGAAGCTTGAGATTTTCACATGTTTATATAAAAACAAAGATCAGATGGATCTACATTTTGTTCGTCTCTGGTAGACAACACCAAAGTCCGACAGGAAGAGTATCACTGCCTGTGAACTTTGATGCTTTTGAGAGTAACTTGGAAGGCAAATGGATGCTTGACCAATTCGAACAATTTTGAGAACCAGTTTGACAGAAAACACAGTTATGCTTGAAACACTTAAAGACAAAAGAGGAAGATGAGCAACAACAAGATGCAAGCTAATCAGAAAAGTCATGAACGAGCCGTTCAGAAACCTGAAGTCCCAAACTGAAGACAGGACATTGTGGAGGAACACTATCCATATGGACACCAGGATTTGGAGTCGCCTTGTCTGCACTTAACAATAGCAATTCCAGCATAAACAAACAATCCAACATGTAAGTAAGCAAAATGGCATTAGGAGAATTCAGATCATGCTTTCAGCAGATGGTTGTAGTAAGAGGCTAAGACTGCAAGAGGACTTTGAACTTAAGACTCTGGTGGAGGAGTTCTGAGCAGCTTGTGCTTTAGGTTAGAGCTTCTATAGATAAGGCTGATGAACTGGGATAAGACTAAGGTAGTAGATAAGACTAAGAGGTATGACTGAGGCATAGTGAGAGGGAGGAAGAGAGAGAGAGAGATGTGCTGAGTTGTTCTATCTGCAGGGTCGATACAGCTGCTGGAGTTTCTCTCTCAGCGTCAGATTTCAATCTGTGACCTCTATCAGCAGCTATTACTGCAGCATACACACAAACACACACACACACACACACACACACACAGATTTCTTATGTATAATGTTTCAGTTCAGCTTTTTGAACTGTGTTTGAACCACCAACAGAGATAAGAACTGTGTTACTCTTAAGCTCACTGTGTGTGTGTGTGTGTGTGTGTGTGTGTGTGTGTGTGTGTGTGTGTGTGTGTGTGTGTGTGTGTGTGTGTGTGAGTTTTCCGATGGTGTGAACTCTTCTCAGTCAGTGAACCATTTCTTTAAGCAAGCAAAGTTATTTTAGCTGAAACATTTTTCTTTCAATTGCAGTCAAGCTTCAAGCAAAAACAGCTGTACTTGAGCTCGCCGTTTCCTCCAGAATGAGCATAAAACGAGCTCTTACTGTTCTCCTTCTAGTCCTCTTCTACTGTCACTGGTTATTTCTCCACTTCATCTCCCTGTCTCACAATCTCTTCTCCTTTCATTAGGGTGCCCAGATCCAAGAAGAGTACACCTCAGCAGGGTTTTTTTTGTACTTGAACATAAATTTTATTATTATTATTATTATTATTATTATTATTATTATTATTATTATTATTATTAATAATAATAATAATAATAAACATTGACAAATTATGATTTGTTTTATTAATAATACATACATACACATTATACACATTATACTTATATAGCGCCTTTCTAGACACCCAAGGACGCTTTACAATCAACACACTCCATTTACACACACCGGTGAGAAGCGGCAGCCAATCGCGCACAGCGTACTCTCAACCGGAAGCGACCGTCCACCTGGAGGACTGCATCGAGCACTAGGGGGATCACCCAGGACAGAGTGCCAACCATATCTGGGCATACATACATACATATATACGTACACACCAGGGTAATTTTAGAGTATCCAATCCACCTGATCTCCATGTTTTTGGACTGTGGGGAGGAAACCGGAGACCCCGGAGGAAACCCACGCGGACACGGGGAGAACATGGAAACTCTGCTCAGATGTGGACTCAAACCCAAGACCTCAGCGCTGAGAGGCGAACGTGCTAACCACTAAGCCACAGTGCCGCCCATAATATAATAAATAATTATTAGTTGCTATTAATAATATACTATTAATAACTATGAAATTTATTATGAATAATAAAATAAAATTAATAATAATCATTAATAAAATATTAATACATTATTATATATTATTTATAAATAATAAACTGTTAAAAGCATGTAGCATAAAATTATCACCCAATCCTTTTCAGTCAACTTCACTTCAGCTCATTATCACCAGTGTTACACATATGTTTGGAATGTCAATAAACCTAATTTTACACAGAATTATACCTAATTTTTTAGCAAAAATAAGCAGAAATTATGAATTATTTTGATAATAGTTACACTTAGAGGAATGTAAATAGATGGCTTATCACAGACTGGTAGACACACGCACACAGACTCAAATGTTAATGTTTATTAATTGTATTATTAAACCTCTGATATTACAACACATCTAGCTGATGTGACAGACAGAACAAACGCTCAACATGTAAACAACTTACAGTTACAGAAAACAGACGCTGCTTGAGGGAGTGAAAGCGGCGAAGGCCAATCACACGTTAGAAAGAAATGGCAGATCCAATCGGTGAGCTTATGTGCGGCCTAAAGGTTTCAGATTGAGTGCTTGGATTTCTGCTGGGTCCTAATGCTCACCCGTCTCCATCTAATATAGCGTAACATCTCACTCAAGCGAACCGAACGAAATAGTGGGGAGGACGAGACTAGTTTGTGAACGAAACGCTTCTGGAGTAAAACAAAATCCCGGACGTTTGTGAAATTCCACCCGGACATGTTTTTTAAGTCTCAAAAAGAGGACATGTCCATGAGCACACAACATGGTTGCTGATTTTCTAAGTCTAGTGCGGCTGTTTTTCTTGTTTTAGTTTATGTTTGGTTCTCTTAGTCAAGACTCTGTTTATAACCATTTACACAACTCTTACAACACTACACTGTATGTCCATGTATCTGTGGACACCCCTTCTATTGAATGCATTCAACCGGTGGCTGCCCTAGCCTGGCAAACAAGCCCTCTGCCACCTAGCCCCACAAACATCGCCCAGCTCTTAGCAATGCAATGGTCCCTAGGGCGCTTCACAAAACCTCTTGGGGATGGGGCATGCCGTCTTAGTGCCATATTGCCCATAACAGAAACCGGCCTTGAATTCAACTACATTCATTTGTACCCATTGCTGATGTACACACAGCTCGTCTAGTCCCTGTAGAGAAGTTCTGCTGATAGAATAAGACTTAAAACATTTTTTTTTTGCCAATTTTCTCCCTTTCCCAATGTGGTAGTAGCCAATTAACCCATCCTATCCACTAGGGGGCTTTCTCCATCACTTTGCACTGTCCCTGACTCTAGGAGGATGAAGACATGCACAAGCCTCCTTCACTGCGTGTGATATAGTCACCACCTCTTTTCAAACTACCGCTGATACACCGTCACTGGGGAGCCAACGTGCTTGGAGGAAAGCGCAGGGTTCCCAGCTCTGAATGGACCAATCAATAGACACCTGAGCTAGTAGACATTGTAATGTGAGAGTGATAAGGAGTGAGAGCGCCGTCAATCCACCCAGAGAGAGCACTGCCAATTTTTGCTGTCTTTGGCCCTGACTGTTGATGGCAAACAGCATGACCGGGATTCGAATTTGCGATCCTCAGAATAAGACTCTTTGAAGCAGATAAATTTTAGTGGGGTATAAAGCCCCCAGCACTGAGCTGTGGAGCTGTGTTCTCTGGAATGATGGCGCCTCATTCAGTACTTTTGGGATGAGTTGGGAATGTGGTGGGGTGGTGATCATCCAACATCCTGACCTCACTAATGCTTTTGTTGCTGAATGCTGTCAAAACCTCACATCAATGCTCCAAAATCTAGTAGAGAGAGTGGACAGTAGAGACAGTTACTCCAACAAAAGCAGCACAAACTCTTTTTAAAACACTTGATTTTGGAAGAAACGGTGAATAAACAGGTGTCCCAATACGTTTTGAATACACAGTAAATCTGCCAGTGTTAAATCAACACTATTAGAGTTAAATTAACACTGGGAGTGTTACATTTTGACACCCTCAGTGTTAATTTAACTCTAACAGTGTTGATTTAACACTGGCAGATTTACTGTGTATACAGTGTGTACTGGTTTTGTTGGTGACTGTATAAACACATATATGTGTGTGTGTCACAGTGGGATGATCTATGTGAGACTGAGTGAGCATGCCTATGTGTGTGTGGGTGTGTGTTTGTGTGTGTGTGTGTGTGTGTGTGTGTGTGTTAAATGGCTGCTGCAGTGTAATTACTGCAGCTAATCAGAACACTTAACAGCAGCGCTTCTGTTCATTTACTCCTTCACTCGCTCCCCCATCCTCCACTCTTCCTTCAGTACACTCTCTTATCACATTCACACACACACACACACACTTTTGAGTTTGTGTGTGTGTGTGTGACAGCCTAGACAGCGAATGCATTCTGCCAGATAAAGAGCACATTATAAGGCCTGTGGCACTCAAACCCCTCCCTGTAAAAGCAGCAGCAATAAAGCTGTGAATATAAAGCCTCCTCATTAAAGGGGGGGTGCCCAGCCGAGGGTTAACAAGCGCTTAAAACGCTGGCAACAAACCCTGAAAATGTCGCCTTGAGAACCAAAAGGGGAATGAAAAAAGAAAATAATAAAAAAAACATTCCTTCACTCCTCTCTCTTTGGCGAAAGCCGGCCTGGCCTGTCCTTTAAAAGCACTGTCTGTTCCAGTCTGCCCAGCTCAGAGCCACAAACCTCTTAAAACCAGACAAGAACCTACACTGAACTATGCCAGAAAACCAGAGACTTCATTAAAACAACCTCCATATATTTACACTCGCTCGCTCTACTGACCATACAGGTGCAGTCTGTAGTTGTATGTTAGCTCCATTTCTGAGCTAACACACTGAGCGGACACAGTGTTTATAAACTCCAGCAGCTCTGCTGTGTCTGATTCACTCTAACATGCCGCCACCACATCAGCGTCACTGCAGTGCTGACAATGAGCCATTTTCAGATAGAAACATCTTTAAAAAGAACAAAAGACATAAAGGACATTTCTTTAGTATCGGTGGTACTAAACATAATTTAATACTGATTCACAATAACAAAACTATACAATCCTGAAAAATAGAAAATTCATTACATGGATTATAATAATCCTTTAAGCAGACTGTAATTGAAATAGAGGAAGATGCACTATATGGGTTCATGCAGAATTCTAGTGCTGTCTTGGGTGGATTTGGGACAATCTAGAGTTTATAGGTATGAAGCAAAAGATTTAACCTCTGTGTAGTCTTAACATTCAATGTCCTAAGAGATCCACCACAGCAGCTTCATTTTAAATCCCACGTCTATTTTACACAAAGAAAGAATCCGTCATTCATTACAGATTTTGTGAATATCTGGGGCTTCCTTCTTTAACGGTGCAACAATGTGATCAGTGGACAACACTCATTTTCATTACAACACACCTACCGTAGTTTTCTTTACTAAAACAGAGGTTACTATTACTATTACTACTACTCCTACTACCACAACTACCACTACAACTATGATTACTACTACTGCTACCACTACTAGTATAACTACAACTACTGCTCCCACTACTGTAATACAACTACAGCTACTACTACTACTACTACTCCTACTACCATTACTAGTACAACTACAACTACTGCTACCACTACTGTAATACAACTACAGCTACTACTGCTACAACTACTACTACTGCTACCACTACTAGTACAACTACAACTACTACTGCCACTACGATTACTACTACTGCTACCACTACTAGTACAAATACTACTGTCACTACGATTACTACTACTGCTATCACTACTAGTACAACTACAACTACTAATGCCACTACGATTACTACTACCACTACTGTAGTACAACTACTACTACTACTTCTGCCACTGCTACAGTTACTATTACTACTGTTACTACTCCTACTACCACAACTACCACTACAACTATTATTACTACTACTGCTACCACTACTAGTATAACTACAACTACTGCTCCCACTACTGTAATACAACTACAGCTACTACTGCTACAACTACTACTACTACTCCTACTACCATTACTAGTACAACTACAACTACAACTGCCACTACGATTACTACTGCTACCACTACTAGTACAACTATAACTACTACTGCCACTACGCTTACTACTACAGCTACCACAACTAGTACAACTACAACTACTACTGCCACTACGATTACTACTACTGCTACCACAACTAGTACAACTACAACTACTACTGCCACTATGATTACTACTACTGCTACCACAACTAGTACAACTACAACTACTACTGCCACTACGATTATTACTACTGCTACCACTACTAGTACAACTACAACTACTACTGCCACTACGATTACTACTACTGCTACCACTACTAGTACAACTACAACTACTACTGCCACTATGATTACTACTACTGCTACCACTACTAGTACAACTACAACTACTACTCCCTCTACAATTACTACTACTGCTACCACTACTAGTACAAATACTACTGTCACTACGATTACTACTACTGCTATCACTACTAGTACAACTACAACTACTAATGCCACTACGATTACTACTACCACTACTACTGTAGTACAACTACTACTACTACTTCTGCCACTGCTACAGTTACTATTACTACTGTTACTACTACTACTACCACTACTAGTACAACTATTGCTACTACTACTACTACTACTAATACTGCTAGTGCCACTACTACTAATGCTACTATTACTGCAACAACAACTACAACAACTAGTACTACTACTACTACTACTATTAATAATAATAATAATAATAATAATAATAATAAAAAAAATTATTATTATTATTATTATTATTATTATTATTATTATTATTATTATTATTATGACTATTACTACTATTATTATTATTGATAAAAATACTGCATAGGTGTAAATGTTATTTTTTTAGCAAGAGTCTAAGAAAATAGCTGAAAATGTGCTTAAATTAGTTCTGAAAGTTTCAAGTAAAAAAAAAATCATTTAGTGGATTTTCTCTACTGACAAACATAGTAGTAGGTCAGTTTTGACCCTTCAGACAACACAAGGGTTAAGAAGAAAGGAAGGAAAGTGAAACAGAATAAAAAGAGAGCAGCAGAAAGAGCAGCAGAGAAAAAGAGAGAGGGGTAAAGAGGGTGGGTGGAGGGACTGATGGCAGGTAATAGGTAGAAAGTGAGGGAGAGAGAGAGATAAAGAGAGACAGGGAATGGCTTGCTGACAGATCGGTGGCTCTTGGGTCGATATGCCTTGACTTAAGATGGCTGGCATGTTGAGCGGTTTTCTACAGATAAGATCCCTGGTTTGTGTGAATGTGTGTGTGTGTGTGTGTGTGTGTTAGGCAGCAAAGAGATGTAGAAAAACAGACTTTGGCTACTGCCAGAGGAAAGTCATTTGTCACCTCTCACCTGTGACAAGATTTACTGTGTGCTCTGAAACTCTGGAGAGCAGAGTGGTATGTGCAGTGAGCGAGCATTTTGGCTTCTCCTGGAGTCTCAGTGAAGGCATTCCGAAGCATTTTGGCCTTCAGGGACAAGATCATCATCATCAAACATAATGAGAAACACTTGTATTGGTTTTGAACTAAATAATTACATTTTTGTATATGTAAGAGAGAAAGCATGTATATCCAGCTCAAAAGCTCAAACATAATCAGATTTGTGGAAAAACATGAAAAAATGACTTTTTTTTTGTTTGGATGAGCTCCAAGACAAAAAATATAAAGAAAAGTAACAAAATATTGGCTTTAAGTTCATAGATTTAATCTTATAACTATGATTCTACCAAATTCACCAGAAACGTTTCAGAACTTTTCACACCTCATATCTCAGACTTCATCAGTTTATGGGAAAAGTACTACATTTCACAGCAATTGTTAAATAAAAGACACAGTTAGAGGGGAAATTTCCCAGTCCATGGCCTAGTGTCACTTGATTTGCCTGGAAATCCCTCTCAAGAAGCCTAGTAGCTTCAATGTCTCAGAAGCTTGCTGGTTTGTTCTTGTGTGTCCTTAAATAAGGCACCTAACCCCCAAATTCTGCTGCGGAGCAGAGACTTCAATGGTGCCTCCGTTGATGTTTGGTGCCCCACGCACAGTGCGTAATCCGTGTGGGCGGCAATGGTCCTGGTGCCATGGATAGGACTGCCCACCACTTCAGGCACATGTTCACAAGTGTTTTCACTAGTGTGTGTGTTTCACTGCATGGATGGGTTAAATGCGGAGGTCAAATTGTGTTGTGTGCAATCACACTGGCAATCTAGCATCACGTTTAGGCAAAGCACAGCTCACTCAAGCAGGGAAAATAGTCCAGGCTTTCCAAGTTTCATTTCATCCTCCTCATCAAATATTTCACCTCACATGATTATGTGAATCCAAAATGTCAAATAATTGTCACTATTTTCAGAAACAGCTTTCAAAAGGAACAAACCACTTTCATTTTAATATGTATAACCTTAGGGTGACCAGACGACCAGAATAGTTACACTCTAAGTGTAACTATTATCAAAATAATTCAGAATTTCTGCTTATTTTTACTCAAAAATGAGGTATAATTCTGTGTAAATAAGATCTATTGACCATACAGTCCAAACATAAGTGTAACATTGGTGATAATGAGCTGAAGTGAAGCTGACTGAAAAGGATTGGGTGATAATTTTATGCTACATGCTTTAAGCAGTTTATTTTTAATAATATGTAATAATGTATTAATATTTTATTAATAATTAATATAAATGTTATTAATTTATTATTCACAATAATATTTACTAGCTATTACTAGTATATTATTAATAGTAACTAGTAATTATTAATAAAATATAAATTAATAATAATAAAACATTTTCAGTATTTATTAATATTAATAATAATAATAATAATAATAATAATAATAATAATAACATTTATGTTCAAGCACCAAAAAAAAAAAATTGAACATGTAATACATTATATGCCCCCAACTGCCATCCCCCACCACACCACCCTCGCTAACGTCTCCCCTTTTTCATCATCTCAGATCTGGTCACCCTATAAAACTTACTACTGTGTGAGGCTATAGAAGCAATCAACACTACAGTGTGTGTGTGTGTGTGTGTGTGTGTGTGTGTGTGTGTGTGTGTGTGTGTGTGTGTGTGTGTGTGTGTGTGTGTGTGGGAAATAGTGGTCACCATTGCCTGAATTATGCATCAGATCAATAAAGACACAAAATAACAATGACAAAATTGACTTTAGTGGGGGGGGGGTAGCTAAACACAACTGTACATGATGGCTGCTACTAATAGATCACAAGATAAATGGAGGCTCATTTAAGCGAAAACAGAATTTTTGTATTTGTGTCAAATATGAAAACGTACTGCACTATACAAATATACAAATTAATGCTATTAATGTTTCTAAACATACAGTTGACAAAAATGGAACACATATGTAAAGCTGCAAAAATAGCTGTTTTTCAATGTGTTTCAGTTCAGAAATGAGGTGCTCTTGGAATGAGCACAGAGCAGCCAATCAAAACAAAGAAGCAAATGTACTTTACACTATCATATATGTTGATCTTATAGACACAATACTAATTCTAAAAAAATAGCTTATAAAATTAGACTTTGGTATTTTTGGTATCAATAGCAGAGCTCATGGGACAAATGCTAGTAAAATAAACCCTTTAAAGCTGAACGCACTTACTCTGCTTGAACCTAAATTTCTTTACACGTCTCACACTTTGGACATTGTTTTATGTCAATCAGATCCACTGGCACCCACCTCAACTCCCACCACTGCTA
>BRDA01007494.1:10227-20961 GCA_036984385.1 Crenuchus spilurus | reverse complement strand
GGGGGGAGAGAGAGAGAGAGAGGGAGAAAGAGGGGAAGAGAGCGAGAGAGTGAGAGAGAGAGAGGAAGAGAGAGAAAGGAAAAGAAAGAGAGAGAGAGACAGAGAGAGAGAAAGACAGGGACTCTTAGGAATGTGAACTAGACCGTCTGTACAACAATACTGACACACACAGACACACTCTTCAGCTGTCGTGCTAGTGTCCATCTGTCTGGTCATCCTGTTTCTGTCCTGTGTATGTTCTATGTCCAGTCCCCCCCCCCACCTCCCCTGACAGTAAGGAGCCCCAGGGCTTTCACTTTGTTACTGTGCTTCTCACAGGATGTCTGCAGCAGATGCCTCTCTCTCTCTTTCTCTCTCTCTCTCTCTCTCTCTCTCTCTCTCTCCACAGACACACACACACACACACACACACACACACATGCCGCACAGGTGCAGAATATTTCAAAACGTCTTCCTAGTTCAATTAAAATAGAATTTCCCTTTTGGATCAGAAGAGATCTGTATGGTAATCCTAATAGCCTGTTCCAGGCACCACATCCATTCAGAATGAAAGTGCTGACTTAGGATCAGTTTTCACGCTTTAAAACCACATGAACACAGAGTGGATGATGAGGACCGGCTTGTTCTAGATCAGCACTTTTGTTCTGAGTAACTCCATACACATGGGCCGCAGGCTCCCACGCATGCTAATCATTAATCAGCTGCTATTGTTTGGGCTCTCAGATGAGCTTAGAAAGGCCTAGACAGACAGCACAGCCACATGAAAGTAGCCTCAAGCAGCAATCTCCATTTAATGTAGCATGACCAAGCCTGCAAGAACAGCACCATGATGAATTTCATTACAATGAGTAGATTTCAAGTTGGTGTAATTGGCCCGTCCACAAACACGTGCTTCTGTCGCTACTGATGTGAGGTTGGACACACATTTAGTTTGAACAAATGGTTTGCTCTGTATTCCTGTCAACTGTTAGTATAGATTGGGATGTTTTGCGTAATGTGCTATGCTAATATTAGCATAGTGAGCTAGCTACAATATCACAATCAGTGGGTTGATGCGAGGGGGTGCTATCCCCTCAAAAGTAATTTCCTTCCTCTTTGCATCCTCTTTGGATCACTTTCAGGGCCTCTGTTTTTGAATGTAAACAGTAGAGGAGCCATATGAGCACTTTCTTCTCCAGCACAGTATTTGGTTCAGCATGTGGAGCCACTATAGTTCATATTCAGGCATGGTGAAGAGAACTGTACAACTGTACTGCTGCGTTTCTTTAAAATAGATAACCAGCAACAAACACTGAAATCAGTCAGGAGAGAAACTGCAGTTTATAATCTTGGATAATTTACAGTATTTATATTTAATAACACAATGCCCACTAGGCTTTTAGCAGCCTGTCTGAAGAGCTTCTTATGGTTGATGTTTGCTTTTTGAGGCAAATAAGGCAAATAATACATGACTAAGAAATAAGATGACTGAAATTAAAAATAATTCAGCCAATAGCCAACTGCACAGCATAAATCCCCTGAAGATAAGCAAGTCTGGGTCTGGTTAGTACTTCCAAGGCAAATGTTGTGTGTCTGCTGGAAGTGGTGTTGGTGGGAACACCAGGATGAGGACTGTATAAACGGTGAAGTCTTTCAGAAGAGATATAAAAGTCCTGATTCTCTGAGATCAGAAAAAGACAACTGGTCATTTCCTTTAAAAGAGTCGGGCTTCAACAGCCAGGCCCAAGAGAACAAAAATTGGCAGTGCTCTCTCTGGGTGGGTAGATGGCACTCTTTCTCCCCATCACTTTCACATTGCAATATCCGCTGGCTCAGGCGTCTACTGATTGGTCCAATCTGGAAAGGGAATCCTGCGTTTTCCTCGTAGCATGTTAGACTCCCCAGTGACGGTGTATCAGAGGTAGTCTGAAAAGAGGCGGTGGCTGCATCACACACAACGGAGGAGACTTGTGTTTGTCTTCACCCTCCTAGAATCAGGAACATTGCAAAAGTGATGGTGAGAGTCCTAATGGAGGGGATGGGCTAATTGGTTACTACTACATTGGGAAGGGGATAAAAATGGGCAAAATCTTATAAATAAAATTATTAAAAAAAAAAAAAGTTGGGCTGTTATTATTAATTATTTTATTATTATTATTATTATTAATAATATTCTGGCCAAATTTCCCACCCCCCCTTCTAGGACGTCAGCCTATCATCCGTCCTTGCTATTAAACTTGTCACTTGATTGACATACAGGGAAACCGGTCGAGCAGTAGGACCCAGCGGGAATCAAAGCTGCTCAATCTGAAAATCCTGTTTCACTTTAGACCGCCCACAAGCTCATTCGGTTGGCTCTGCCGTTTCTTGCTAACGTGTGATTGGCCGTGTTCGCTATCGTTCGCATGAGTTGAGTTTAGTTTATTGTCTGATGTGTGTGTGACACTAATGCTACTCCACATCTCACAGACGGTAAGTTACTCACATAAACAAATGAATCACATCTACCAACACAGGATGATGACTACATTAAAAAACACTAAGCCAGCATAACACAGCTGCATAAAATAACTGATATGAACAATTCATAACTGTTTTACAACTGTGTACAACCCGCAAGTGCTTCTGGGTGATGACGTTAACCATACCGCGTGACCTCGACATGGCCAACGCTACAATATTTATTACAACAGCAAAATATTATTTAGGTTATAATGAATCATTATTAGGGCAGCACACACACGCGCGCACACACACACACACACACACACACATACACAGTGTTTGTGTATGTGTTTGAGAGAGAGAGAGAGAGAGACTGAACGTCTGTTCACATGACACGCTGCCAGTATTTTGACATGTATGTCTTGTCCCGCTCCCGCGATAACTGGTCTGACCTCATTACTTCATCATTTAGATCAGGGGTGTCAAACTCCAGTCCTGGAGGAACCTGGTTACCTGCTGAGGTGAATCAGGTGTTTGATCAGGAAGTTAACCAAACTGTGTAGGAATCCCGCCCCCATGACTGGAGTTTGACACCCCTGATTCAGAGGTACATGTGCTTTTAGATTCCGTTCTCTCTCTTTAGCTGTGTCACAATGACAGGAGGCCTCGGAGATGTTTAGACTGTTCAGGCTCTGCTGCAGGTGGTCATCAGGACATGTTTTCTGTATTATGGCCATGAGAACAGATATGCTGGAGTCACAGGAGCTCAAAAACAAGATAACTAGACATTGACATAGTCATACTGATAGACAATATCCAATGTTTTTCTGACATATAATCTGCATAAAGGTGAAACAGATGGAGTTTGTGTTAAGGGAGGTGATGGGATGCCCAAGTGTGATCTCACCCTCCTCGCCTTGCTCTTTCATGGCTCTCTCTCTCTCTCTGTTGTGAATGTGCTGACTTGTGGGTATAATGTTGTTCTATCGTACTATTTCTTCATGTTTCTTTAATTTTATATACTGTATCTGTGATGCTGAAACATTTTTACATTTTAAACTTTCACTCATTGTCAATGTTTTCACTTTCTGAGGTTCTCATATAGGTTCAAACTTCATCTTACTCAAGCTGAGGTGCAATTAGAAAACAGTATGTAATGATGCTAAACAACAATTATAGGGGTCCATAATAATTGGATAAGAAATAATAACATAAGAAATTGTTTTTTTTTTGTTAAATTAGATTTTGAGCCAAACATCACTATTTAAACATTAGCTATAAAAGAACACAGCATTGAGTATGAACTGGTGAATTTCATTTTACAGAGAGAGACAAATAATCTGAATATACGTGGCAGAAACTTTGAATTTCTTTGATTTACTTCTCTGACCTTGGCAGCTAAACAAAACCTCCTACTATAAATAACCTGACGCAGGGGGACTTCCTTGACTATCTTGGCCTTTTTTGATTGGCTCATTAGCAGGTGTTTGGTGACGAATAGCAGGACTCAGTACAGACGGATGCTGTCCCTGGGGCTGCTTAAAATTGGATGCAACACCAGTGTTTAATGGCTGCTAATTAGCATTAGCCAAAAAACGTCTGTTGCTGCTGTAACGGAAGCCATTAAAACTCACAGTCCCACCACATGCTGTGCATACGTGGGTGTGTGGGAGTGAACGCATGTGTGTGCAGTGGGTGGCAGTTAGCCACGCAACTACTATAGTCAACTCATTAAGACACTCCAGGGAGCTGTGAATATGTTCAGTAAATCTGTAAAATTAACACGTCCTTTTGCATCCCTGCAAATTTCTCATCATTTCTCATCATTTCTCCACAATCATTCATCTCATGTAGGGTTTGGGTGAGCAGATTTTCAAACTGTCCAACAGGAATGATCTTAATACACTCTGTAGATACAATATATGTCCAAATGTTTGTGGACACATTCTGTAATGAATGCATTCAGCTACTTTAAGTTGAGACAGATGTACAAATGCACACAGCTTGTCTAGTCCCTGTAGAGAAGCACAGCCAACGGAATAGAACTAAAGATGAACCTACTGACAGCATGTCTAATGCCAGGTTGGTTAGATGAGTATAAAGCCCCCATCATTTAGCTGTGTTCTCTAGAATGAAGGTGATCCATCTAGTCAATTTGGGATTAGTTGAGATTTGGGATGAGATGAGATTTGGGATGAGGAGGGGTGGTGATCAACATCCTGACCTTACTAACAATGTTGTTGCTCAATTCAATCAGGTCTTTACAGGTCTATGATCCAAAGTTTAGTATAAAGCTATTAATACTCTTGACTTTGGATGAAACAGTGAATGAGCAGGTGTCCAAATACTTTTGTCTAACACAGACAGCTTTGCTTTGGGTTGCCTAGTAGCGTGGTTGGGCCATTTTGAAACTTGAAGAGCTCAATTTCCATCCTATTCCTTTTTTACTTGGGCCAATAAGCTTCCTCTGATGAGCTATGGGATAGATAATAGATAATAATAGTCAGATAATAATAACGGCTGACTTGCGGCTATACTAGGCACTGAAATCCAAAACAATGGCTATTCCAAATTGCTCCGAAAGAATTCTGCTTAAGAGCCTTTGGCGGTAGACATACGCAGTGGCTACAGTGTCAGTATCAAAGCGGAGAACAATTTTGGTCTGTGTGAAGTCGGCTTGTAGCCAGAGGCTACGCAGAAGATTTCCCTCAGGTGAACTACACTGCACAAGCTCAGCCTCAGTCAACAGGATCAACCGGAACAGCAATTTTTCTTCCTTCTTCTCCTTCTCATCCTTCCATCCTCTCTGCAGCTCTTTCCGACCCACGGGGGAATGGAAGGATGGATGAATGGATGTCAGAGAGGGGGGAGGGGGGTGAAAGGGTGTTTAATTTTTAAAAGTGTTCCATCCGCTTCTCTTCTTCTCTAAGCATGACCTGCGGCTCAACCATCATTCTACATGAAGAGCAGTCACGGCAGCTGTCGTTTCCCCCCCCACCGCTCTTTATATTCCTCACTCTCGTTGTATTGCTTTTCTTCTGTTGCTTTAACTCTACCACTGCAGCCTTGTTTTCAGTATCATCCACCTCTCTACCAGGAACTGTGGTTACTTCTACTCATCTTCCTGACACTGATTTACAGATTTTCAGTTCACTTTCATTCCAACACTAGTGGATGGTGCCCTAGGGCACTAAATTACATACATACACATGCAGGACCACAACTAGCTTCTCAGCTGTAATGGAATGGTGGGGCTGCGTTCTCCTAAGGGGGCAATAAAATGGTGGACCCCACCCCACCATAAAGTGAGAACAATTTGAGGGTAAATGAATGTCAAACAATCGGTATAAGACTGAGCAGCACTGTATTCAATGATGTGCCAAAACATTGCGACCACTTTTACAGATTACATGAATAACGATCATCTCATCATGTGAAGTTCTGGCGTGTACAGTCAGTTCTTCTAGACAACGTGTTGGATGTGGGAGAAATGGTATAAAAACCTGATGGATTTTGTCAAGGTCCAATTCATTATGGTCAGATTTGGAGCATCTATGAAACAATAAGGGTTCTGCTGATCAGTACCTACTGACAGTGGCCTCCAAATTCCCCCTTAATCCAACTGAGCATCTGCAGGATGGAACGGCAAATCTGATCTGCTCCACCTCACAACTTACAGAACTTAAAGGATCTACTGCAAATGTATTCAGTGCCTGGTATTACCGGATACCTTCAAAGGTCTTTGTAGAGTCCATGGACTAACATCTTTTAAGCATATTAGCATATTGGTCTTAATTTAATAATAATAATAATAATATATAACACTTATATAGCACCTTTCACAAACCCAAGGATGCTTTACAGTAATGAAATGAAAACAAAAACACTTTAAAGAGAATGAAAGAAAGTAGAGAAAATGTAGGATTTTAAACACAGACAAAGAGGATAATTTAAGAGAGAGAGGCAAGAAAGACCTGCCCTCCATAGTGGACAGCCTAAACCTTTGAACAGCCAGAAGAGCAGAATCAGAGGACCTAAGGGTGATATGAGCAGATTTTGTAGATTGGACCATGGAGCTGGACTGTCTAGATTGGGACGCATGGAGATGTAGGCCAAAAGGTGACCAATTCAATCCCCCAAACTGGCCAGGAAAATGAGGGGCAGGGTATGAATAAGCAGTACAATTAACTCCCTAAATATCTATGGCTGAAGTGCCCTTGAGCAAGGCACCTAATGCTCAACTGCTCCCTGGGCTCCACTAGTTATGTGTGTGGGGTCACTACCAAGGACTGGTTAAAACAGAGAACTATTTCCTCAGAAGACTGAATAAAAATTCTCCATCTTCACTGACCCCCAGTCCTAAAGTTTCTTTTATTCCATTAAAACTGTTTTTTATTGGATTAAATAAAAAATCCCAAGTGCCTATGCATGAAGTGTTTTATTAAAAATGATACTGCAACTTTCAACTTGCTTGCAGTTGGTGGCCCCTACTCTGGGTGCCCAGAAAGCCGTTGGGGGTTAGCTGTTCTGCTCAAAGGCACCTCAATAATGTGCTGTCAGCAGATCAAACCAGTGGCCTTCGGGTCACAAGACCAAACCCTTAGCAATCAGGCCTCCCCTGGAATAAACGAATACTGCTTCATTGTTTAAAACTTCCCTTTAAAAATGATAAAAACTAACTTTAAAAAAAAAAAAAAACCCAACTGATTTAGGCAGAACTATTCCATTTCCTGCTACTGACGCACACAAATCACTTCTAATGTATCAGCAATTTCAACCTTCAGTGTAAATAAGCCCTCAGTACTATATTTGCACTTAAACTAGCCACTTAGACAGCCACATTAATGCACAATCTAAGCTGCGCAGGCACACTGAGGATTAACACTTGTTTATCACGCTGAGAGAGGGATGCTATGGAGAGATACCGATGATGTCACAGACTGGCAGACTAAATAAATAAATAAATAAGCAAGTCAATAGACAGACGTTGTATAGGGTGCAGCAGAACACTGTTGTAGTGGTGCATTGGCACAGTGCTGCAGTGATCCAGACACAAAACGGAACCACGCAACTCAAAGGCCGCTCTCCGCATTCCGGATCCGTTTCCATGGCTCCCCACAATTGACAACAGATTGAGGGGTTAGTGGGAAAATGGGGCGTTTGTGTGGCACGCTGAATGTAGTAATGATTGCAGTTAAACTGCTGGGGGGAGGGGGCGGGGTGGGCGAGGGTGCAAGTCTAGCTCGAGAGAGCCCTCGTTAGGTGAAAAGAGAATAAAATCATGAGTTTGAAAGCTTCACCTCTTGGTAGGATGATTTATTTCCACTGAATCATGAGAAACACCTTTATGTGTGGCCTGGAGTTAGTGGATTCTTACAAAAGCTCATAAGTGTGTAGTTTGCATAAGCTTTCTGGACAACAAATTAGTCACAGTATGTGTTTAAGGTGTTAGTAACTTCAGGCTCCTGCAGATGGCGCTGCATGAGGATGATCAGGCTATAAATGCCTGCAGGGTTTGCAACAGGAGTCATCGATTGAGAAGAAGTGGTACAGCGCAGTGAATGACTTGTTTGATGTGTGGGAAACAGGATGTATGAATTTGTGAAGTGTGGAATGTGAAGGAAGAAGCTGAAATTGCAGGCGTATTGATGCGTACAGTCATACGGTTCTACTAGTAGTGGTAAAAATCCCAGTCTACAGGAAATTCTCCTCAAAATTGGCCTATTACATGCCACTCTGATTCATATGTTAATAGTATGCAGTTCATTGTGGAGAGTTCTTATATATAATATATATATATATATATTACCTGGAAGTGAAGTCATTTTCATTCTTTAGCCGTTCTTATATATAATATATATATATATATATTACCTGGAAGTGAAGTCATTTTCATTCTTTAGCCGTGAAATTGTCCGTAAGTTTTGTATTTCAGCCACAATTCTAAGGAGAATTTCCTGGATACTCTGATTTTTGCACTCCACTGGTATTAATAGTCTGTTATTAATTAAATTAATAACCAGCTGCATGAAGGTACAACCATCTTAAATACACACAATGATTTTGCCTGGGAAGCTTATATCGCAAAAATATATTAAATGAATCAAATTATTTTATCATTTAAAAATTGAAACAATTGATGATTGTGTAGTGAACGCGGGATTGTGAAAGAAGGACAAAGACTATTCAACTAAAGAAGCCTCTCACCTGTTCTTAGCCATTGTCAGGTATTAAGCATTTACTCAGCCAATGAAGAATGTGCTAAGCATGCTGGGTAACTTTACACAAAGGCTGTCAAAATGTTTTAACACAAACATTGCTTAAGTTCGCATTTGGTTGGAAAGGGGCTTTATCCACATTGACTCAGCCAATGTTTACATAGACAAATAAGCATTACTAAAAACTAAACCGAAAAGTATTTTTTAGCATCTAACTGGAAGTTAATTAAATTTTAAACAGCAGCAGGCTAAAGATGTTCAAGCTCAAATATCTGGGGATGGCAACACATATTTTAACACAATTTAATTCAAATTGAAATTGTGTTTTTGATCAGGGGACTTAATAATATTGTCAATACATTACAATAGGAGATATTGTTCAATAGACAACCTCAATAAACACTATTAATCAGTAGAATAGGAGATATTAGTCCATACACCACAACAGAATTGAGCAATAGAGAATGAATTAATGAATATTAGTCCATATACGACCTAATAAACACTCTATACACTAGAACAAAAGAAACGTGGAAGTATTTCTCAACTAGAGTCTTTGGAGAAAAAATTATTTATTGTTCAACATTAGTGAAATAAGTGATATGTGCTAGCTCAAAGCACATATTCACCATATTCCTACATCACCTTGTAAGTAACGTGTTAAACATATGGTGGAGGCAGTGGCAGATTTGACCAACACGCAAACCACACAATTGCTTGGGGCCCCGGAGATCAGGCGGCCCCCTGCTGGCCAAAAGAGGTTGGCAAAAAAAGACAGTTTTGGTTCTCTGCTGATTTTTCCGTCCAAAAACAGTGCTACGCTATATTAAAAAGAGACGGGTCGAGCACTAGGACCCAGCAAAAAAACATCCACTCAGTTGGAAGCCTATTTCTCTTTAGACCGCTCACAAGCTCATCGATTGGCTCTGTTCTTGCTAACGTGTGATTGGCCGTCCCAGCGCTCACTCTGTCAGCGTCTGGACTTTCAAACCATCCATCCATCCATCATCACACCCGCTTAATCCTATCAGGGTTGCGGTTTTGATTTGGCCTGTAGTCCGTGTTCACCTGCTACTGTAAGTTGTTAACATGTTGAGCATTTGTTCTGCCTGTTTCACATCAGCTAGACATATTTTAATATCAGAGGTTTCATATTAAAATCCATTAACATTAACATTAGAATCTGTGTATGTGCATGCCTGTACCAGCCTGTGATAAGCCATCCATTTACATGCCTCTTAAGTTTAACTATTATCAAAATAATTCAGAATTTCTGCTTATTTTTACTCAAAATTGAGGTATAATTTTATGTAAATGAGGTCTATTGACCATACAGTCCAAACATAAGTGTAAAATTGGTGGTAATGAATCTGAATGAAGTTGATTATCAAGGTGTAACACAGAATTGGGTGATAATTTTATATTACATGATTTTAACAGTTTATTCATATTTAATTATTAATATTTAATTAATTATTAATTTTATTTTATTTTATTAATAATAATAATAATAATAATAATAATTATAGTTATTAGTATATTATTAATAGTAACTAGTAATTCCTAATAAAATATTATGAATAATAATGTTTAAGTAATGTTTAAAATGTATGTAAGATCAGGTGAATTGGCTACTCTAAAAAAAAATTACCCTGGTGTGTGTGTGTGTGTATGAATGTGTATGTCTGTGTATGAATGTGTGTATGTGTGTATGCCCAGACATGGTTGGCACTCTGTCCTGGGTGATCCCCCTAGTGCTCGATGCAGTCCTCCAGGTGGACGGTCGCTTCCGGTTATGTGTGTATGTGTGTAAGTATGTGTCTGTATGTGTAAGTATGTGTGTGTGTGTGTGGTCCCATTAAAAAAAAATCTCATCGGTTAAGTGGACTAGAATGTATGTAAAATTTGTAATGAATTTGTAATAATAAGTATTATAAAATAATCCTTAATGATCAATGATAATTATTATATGATTATTGATATTAATAATAATAATAATAATAATAATAATTATTTTATTTTATTTTAATTATTAATTAATTTATAATTATTAATTTATACTTATTTGACAATTTTAGTACATTATATTTTA
>BRDA01007494.1:0-10217 GCA_036984385.1 Crenuchus spilurus | reverse complement strand
ACATTGCCCCAGAACTTCCAAATCTGCCCCTGGGTGGAGTAAAACGCCTGTAAACTGACTGTGGAGATACCAAAACTGACCTAAAAAGTGGTAACACTGTCCTGCCTCACCCTTCGTCCATAGAAGACTGAGTATCTGCAGCAGCAGCATTTGTGGATTTGATTATAGTTCGTCATGGTCATGGAAAATGTACACTGTAATGGGTGATCCCATACTTTTGAGTGGTAGTGTACTTCAAACAGCATTATCTATATAGCAGCCTAAGTTATTATGCTGAGTCTACATGTGCAGACCTTTCTGCTAATGGTAGATGGGTGAAATCTGTAGGAGACAGCAAAAATAAGCTAAGATTACTTAATTTTTCATGATGGTTAAAGATGTAGACTGCTAACCCTTTCTCTTCCTTCTCTGTCTCTCTCTCTAGTGGTGAGGGTGGATGGAGGGGCTCAGCTGGACCCTCCTCCACCACAGGCCTGAGCAGCATGGCAGAGGGGTGTGACATCGTCAAATGGAGGAGAAAGGAGGAAGGCGAGGAAGAAGCAAGAAGGGGTGTATTATTGTGCGGGTCATTAGAAAACTGTGGCCATGGCCCAAACTTAAGCTCCAGTGAAACCCAGTATGGACATCGTACAGATGCATTGGATCATCTGGGCTCTAAACCACTTTGGCATAAATACCACTGTGTTAGCTATACACTCCAAGAAGGCCAATGCCCTGCGAGGCTGAAACCCAGCTCAGATCACACCAGCAGCTGACATCTGAGGTGACTTTATAGATCTGAATTAGGCTTCAGACACTTTCACAAGACCACAGCTCCTTTGATGTTTGAGATGACGAGACACAGGCATCTATCAATATCGTTTATCCAGTACCACCAACCAAATCCAAATGGCCTTATAGCATTCTGTAATGTCTATTATAATGCTTTGAAGATGTATAATCTGCCATACATATATGTAAAACCATGGTCTCATGTTTTCCAGTAACAAAGTATTCCACCAGTTAGAGCACTAACACAAGACACACTGCACTCTCAAAAATGAAGGTGTTGAAAGTTCAAGACGGACTGCGGCTAACAAATTTTGGGATCCTGCTGAAGTCTTATGAATTGAACTTCTGGACTTGGCTCTTTGGCAGGAGACAAATACTGACCTGACGTGGACTCCATGCCTCAAATGAACACACACTATTCTTCCTCATTTGGTTTCTTGTCTTAGTTCTTGACATTTTTCATGCCCAACTTTCCACATGTGGGGCGCTTCATGGAGTCCTGAAAGGTTGCTAGGAGCTGCCCTTTAGGACCAGCCCTGTGAGCTGTGCTGTTTTCAGTCCTAATAGTGGTTCTGTGCAGAGAAACGCTGATCCTGGATCAGCAAGTGTATGCGACGTCTCGAAAGGTGACATTTACCGACCTTTACTTTTGTAATGACGCAGATCTATACTTAGCACTCGCTCTCTCTCTCTTTGCAGATATCTTTTTTCTGATAAACCCACATACAGTCTCCCTTTACCACACACACACACACACACACACACACACACACATACATATATATACACAGAGAGTGCATCATATTTCCCGCTCTACCCCCATCACCTCATCCAGGTTTATGTTTCTGTGCATGATCTCTGTTCCAGCACTCTGACTGAGAGCTAGAGTTATAATAAGGCCTGAAATTTGGAGATGAACCCAAATGTAGCCTGAGGACATCCTGACCTACTGGACTGAAGCCCAAAACTATCTGACCACAGCCTTATAAATTTCTCAGTCTTAACCTGAGCTTTTGAGACCAAACTAAACATCAACATTCCTAATGATGTTGCCTGCTAGCTTAGCATGTAGCGCTAATTTTAAGTTACTTAGCAGATGGCTTCAGGTCATGTAAAAACAAAACTGAAAATGGTTAGCATTGATTTCATCATTCCTCATTCCTTACTACCTTCAAACATACTTGTTTTTATGCTGGCTTTGTTGACTTCAGTGGACGTTGATGCTAATAACATCAAGCAACCTTAGCAACCAATGTCAAAACTAAGAGCAGGCTAATGTTGTGTAATGCAGGCCAGAATTGGGTGAAATCGAAAACATAATTGATAATTAAAGTCCATAAAGTGACTAGGTGTGTCCTGTTGGGTACATTTTATCAGGCCTAAGGAATAGATTAAAAGCTAGCATGAGATAAGTCGTCCTCCACATTTGTTATGTGTACTCATCAACAGTGTATTTCTCAGACTCAATATTCAGTGATTCATATTCCCAATACCTATGATTCATCCTCACATCTCTTTTCACTCTTTATTGCACTGTGTCTGGCTCAGATTCCTAACACCATACATATCTCTTCAAAGCAAACGAAATCCAGGCCATTGGGTAAATGATTCATGCCATAGTCACTGACTGAGCCACATGTGGGAAACTGCACTCCATTAGATGTTGTAATGTGGTTTTATTCCATGGCCAGCTTAGTGTCGACATGCTAGGAGTGGTCGTGTTCTACACGAGGATAGAAAAGTGCCATGTCACCGTACTAGACATGCTGTCATCCAAAAATGACAGGAAAGAAAATTGATAACACCACAAGAAATTACTGATGGAGAATGATCAGCCTAATTCAACATGAGTGCACATGCATGCGGTATCCACACCACAACAGAAGAACCCAAACCAGCTAATTTCACCTGCTGTTTCCCTTGGATAGCATCCATCCTTCATTAAGCTAATGAGCAGAATTAGCCTGGGTAGAGAGCCATTCAGGAAACGTACACACATATATACAAACGAAGTGTCTGTTTTTAGCGTCGGATGCATGGCTTTGTAGTACATATAGGCAGCATTAGGCCATAATCTGCTCCACAACCTCAGGAGCTTATAGTATAACTTTGCTCTCAGGTTTCTAGGGACAAAAGCTACGTTCACATTACAAGACGTATTTCTCCGTTTCAGTTTTTTGATCAGATCTGTTTGTATATGCCAGATCAGAGAGCAATATCTGCCAAAAAGGACCTGATTTATGTCATCATTAGCTGGCATCACTGCCAGCACTAGATGAATGATGATTCTCAGTGATGTATAATGTAAAAATAACAATAAAATTCTAAAATAATAAAAAACATGAATTCTAATTGATTATTTCCATTGTTTTTATGGCTTTTATGCAAATATAAATTTGGTTAAAATCTTATTTAAAAACATCGTATTTTGTGTTCACACTGTAAAAAAAAAATCTGATTTGTGCCAATTGAACTCTGTAATGTGAACGTAGCAAATGTGAGGAAAAGTGAAATCTAAACTGCAATAAGACCACCATAGTATTAAGGAAATGAGACCTTGTTTAACAAGCTTTTGCCTTTTCTCGGGCTTATGTAAATAAATAATCAGGCTATGTTTTTTGTACATACTAAAATTTCTGTATTATTTCAGTAGCTGTTCATACGTACATGAGCTTGGACCGGTTGTAATATGCTCTTTTTGTCAACTATCAGATTGACTTAACTTCCACCTGGTTCATAGCCATTACTAAACATTTCTCTTGGCTAATGCAGGCTATAGCTTGGCATGTTAAGCTGAGGTCTGTATTGCTATAACTTCATCTCCTGTGTCTGGCAGAGCAACATGTTTCACAACTAATGCCTCTCCTTTCTAAGCTGGGTACGTTCCATTAAATCATTCTATGGAGCATATCATTGGCCTCCTTTGCTAGCCAACTAGCTATGTTTGGGTTTAATGCATTTTATGGCTCCATCGCCTCACTCAAGGGGCTCTGAACTGCTGTTTGTTGTCAGATTGGCCTACTAAAAAGCACTTACAGATGATAAAGAGAGGCAAGTTGCTTTCTAACTCATTTTTTTCCCTCTTGCTAACCTTCACCGTGGATGCAAATGCTGTCAAAGGACAGCCGCCATCTTTGTTTCTATAGCAGAATGAATGCAAAGCAGAGATCACAGTTATTGCAAATGCTGATGATGTTGCTATTGTTTGAATATAGCTCAGAGTACTGATATATTTTCATATGGTTTTATAAAGAGTGATAGAGCAAGATAGAGACAGAGAGAGAGAGAAAAAGAGAGGATATGTTCACAAGTCTTGTTGCTCAATAGAACACACCTGAATGACCTTACTCATTACCAAATAGTGGATCTTTTTCTCGATATACATCGTTAGCCTCCTTTCACCCTATTCTTCAATGATCAGGACCCCCATGGAGCAGCTATTATTTTGGTGGTGGATCATTTTCAGCACTGCAGTGACACTGATGTGGTGGTGGTGTGTTAGTGTGCGTTGCTGTATCAGATAAGAGACAGCCGATCTGCTGGAGTTTCTAAACACTGTGTCTAGTGTTCACTCTGTTAGACACACCTGGGTGGGTGGTTCACATAATAGAAACCTGCAATATCTGCCAGCTTTCTGCTGGCTGTCACTCACATACATGGCTGTAGCCTTAACACTCACAACTCACATTATGATACAGCATCTATAATTCTACTAACTTATTTTTTTAACTTTTAAACTTTGCCTACCAGCTCCCAGATGTTGAAAATGGTAAACTTTCGATATGATGCAAATGTGCAGAACTTCCTCAAAGCTGCTTGAGAATTTAATTTATGAAGGATGTAAGAACCAACTCTTTTGGGCAAACTCTCTTTGCCCAGAGTGATGGGCAACATGATCATCTGTGGCCCCCGGGTAGCAGTTGGGCATTAGATGCCTTGCTCAAGGGCACTTCAGTCAGATACTGCTGGTTCATTTTGGTCCCAAAGCCACTTTTCTAATCTATGCCCCATTGAATGTAATCAGATACAGACATTTACATGGCTATTATTCTTCTATTTAGGCTATATGTAGCTATTGTAGGTATTGTAAAAAGGACACAGCTAGAGAAAGAGAGAGAAGCCTTTAATCCACCCACCAAACTGAAGAGTAAAGAAAGCACGCCAGCCCATTGATCAATATCCATAAGCCAAACTTCATCTCATCATATTTTCAGCTCTAGTTTTGCTTTTCAACTTCTTTTATAGAAACCATGGCTTTGTTTTCTTAATAGAATTATCTTTTGAGAGCAGTATTTTCTACAGACGATTTACTTTTGTAGCATTTAAATAGATTGAAATAGTACACTCAAAGAGTGTCCAGCACCATAAAGTGCCTGTGGACTACGTCAGGTGTCTTTGAGCTACATTCAGTTCAGTTTGGAATTGTTGTTTTTGCATTGTTTGGTTTTCTAATTCTCTTCTTTTTGTATTCGCTCGATGTCTGTTGTGTATAAAATGTTTGTGATTTTTTTTTTGTTTATTAGTCGAGGGAAGATGTTGATGAAGGTTAGAGGACATTAACATTATCCAGATAAACTCCATCCAGGTCCAGGTTCATCCATGTTCTGTGTTTGATAGGAGTGCATTGAAATATTCAAAACACATATGTATTTTGTGTGTAGTCTGGCAAGGTATGATAGATGGAAACATCAAATTGAGGTACCACTTTATAATACTTAATAAGAGTTTATGAATGGTTTAAAAAGACTTTATTAATGGTTATTAAATAGGAAATAAAGACTTAACAAATAATTAATAAGCAGCTATCAATTGTAAAAAGAGAGGAAAAATAATATGTGACAGTCCTGAAGGCAGATAGCATGCTGAACTATAAACAACTTTAGTTTGACTTTGGTGAATTCTTGTTATAAAGGCTAAATCAAACCATTTGATGCTGACATGTATAATATTGACTGATGCAAAAGTGTAAAAAGCAGCAACATCTAAGATTTCATAGTTTAGGTTAATGGAGTTTCACTATTTGGAGAGCAACATGTAATTTTGTCCTTTCTCTTTATGCATTATGGCTACTTATTAATAATTTTTAAAGTATATATATATATATATATATATATATATATATATATATATATATATATATATATATATATATATATATATATAGCAGGTAGTGTCTGCAGTATTTACAGCCTAAAGTGCATAGTGAAATGTGTCACTGTTACCTACATATGAGTTATAAGTGGCTAGCTTCCGGTCCAGATTTGGCCCAGTTGTGTGTGCTTCACATTTGGCTGTTATGCGGCCCTAATCTGGCGTATATGTGGCCCACATCTTGCAACTGGGAGTGGTCCACCCAAGTGCTGTCAATCCATGCTGCAAGTGAGCCAAATGAAAATAGGGAATGAGGGCCAGATGTGGGCCAGATTAATTTTGCTAATTGGGTGAGCACAGTTCAGACAGCAGGAGATCAGTACTGTCTCTACTGTAAGGAGACTTGTTGTAGAGCCTTACTGCAGTGGGTAAAATCTTATTTGGTGCTTTTTTAAAACAGTGCAGCTGTATCTGTTACTGAATAACCATCAACAAACTAATTTCAGATCATTCATGAACCATTTAGAAGGGTAGTCTTATTGTAACGTGGCACCAAAATATCAATTACTATCACTTTCCTGCCACATTGTACTGTACTATGCATTCAGAATATTCTACAAATCTAAGACAGAGAGATGTTTTTTTTATGGAGGGCATCACATAATGAGTAAAATGATGGTAGCTGATGCTAGTTTGTCTTTAGCAAGCCATAACTATGGAGGAATCCTTTTAGACCCCCGCTTTAGATGGACAGAGACACCTTTAATATGCTGTATACTTAATGAAGAGTTCCACAGGGAATGATTCAGTCCCTGACCCTCCAGTAGGGATGAATGTTACCTGTACATTAGCCCATACTTTACAATGCATTGTGTAAATGTGAGAAATTTCCTAAAGTTGATATGACAGTACACTTATGTAAATGACAAATGAAATAAATTAGTCATCTAATAGAATAAAAACCAAATATGATTGATCCTGTCTCGTGTGCTCACTACGTTTTTCACAATTCACTTAATACTGAAGCTAATATTCAATGTTCATTTATGAGGAAGTCAAGTTTATACAGTCATGGTCAAATTTGATTGGTGATTTCAGAACTGATGGAACCCAAACAAACACATACAAGAAGTTGTTTACCTTATCTCATTATTTATCACCTTATTTATCCTTCTATGTAGGTTACATTTCCATTTTTGTAAACAAAAGGCAGTGAAAACATTAGTGTATGTTGTTCTTGTTGAGTTGTGGAATTTGCGAGATGAGATATCTCAATATGAGCACAAACGAGTGTACAATATAAACTTTTTTTAATGATAAAAATGTATACATTTTAAAAAATATTTTAAACAATTTAAATGTAAGTCATTTAAAAAATTACATTTACAGAATCAACAAAACCATTCATAATAAAATACAAAAATATATAAGTATAATAAATAAAATTAATAAAACATATTCATTAAGCAATTTTTTTCATGCAAGTTTTCATGAACTTGTCATCTGATCAATTAGTGCACATAAACAATTAAATTGTGCTCAGATGCAAAGGTGAATGTTCCTCTTAACTAATGTAAAAATACAACTAGCTAGATAAGGTATATTCACATTTTGTGCTGCTGAAAATCTCAAAAATGTAAGCTTTCAGAAATAATGTACTTTAAGGCAGGTGTTGAACTAGATTACTGTTTGAGTAACTGGCTAATGAAGGCTACATTCACATTTTAATATCCATAAATTAAAGCAATTTGTTGATGGATAACAGAAAAATGCATGACATCACATGAAATGTATGGTAAGTTGTATGATGAAAATGTATGCCATATGTACCACGTTTCAGCCAATAGGAAAATATGTGGGTGGGGCTTCCATTAGCAAATTTTACAATTTTCCATTTTTAACAAAATTGAGGAACAGCTTCATTTCATGAACAGAACAGTAATCTAAATTTTCACTTTAATGAGCTTTAAATGAGTTTCCTGCTCAAATTGTTCTCCACCCACAAACACACCCACAGAAAAGCAGCAGTGTTCTATATCTGTTAGATGTCATTTGAGAGTGGCCCAAAGATCTCTACAAAAAGAGGCATCAATGTTATCATCAGCTAACAACATTTCACTTTTTATCTGTTAATGCACAGCTAGACAACTACAGTGGTGCTTGAAAATGTGTGAACCCTATAGAATTTTCTATATTTCTGCATACATATGACCAAAAATGGTTAAAGAACAGATACCGGAAACGTTTAGTTGCAGTTGTTGCTGCAAAGGGGGGTCACATGAGATACTGAAAGCAAAGGTTCACATACTTTTCTCTCTCACAAATATGTCATATTGGATCATTTTCCTCAATAAATAAATGACCGAGTATAATATTTGTGTTTCGTTAGTTTAACTGGATTCTCTTTATCTACGTTTAGGACTTGTGTGAAACTCTGATGATGTTTTAGGTCATATTTATGTAGAAATACAGAAAATTCTAAAGGGTTCACAAACTTTCAAGCACCACTGTATTTAAAGTTAAAAATAAAAGTATGAGTTATCCTCTCATCCACTAATGTGTCTCCTCCTTTCTGTGTGATAAGATTTTATATTTAAAAATAATTTGCTTCATCATGATCTTTAGCTCGCTGTCTTCTAAAAACCCATTAACTATGGAAATGAGTGTAGCCTAATGCAGAGACATTGTTAGTGGTGGTAGAAGCATGGTCAGCAATGGTGCTCCTAAACGGACATTTGGGGCTCAAACCGCCAGTGTTAAAAATGCCTGCCAGGAATGTTTTTTGAAAGTGAAAGTAAAGCAGCTGCTCCCCTTGTACATTACATGTCAAGTCAAGAGTCAAGTCAAGTGGCTTTTATTGTCATTACATCTGAGTACAGGTACACAGTGCAATGAAATTACGTTCCTCCGGAACCATAGTGCAACATGCAATGACAGTACAGTAGACAACAAAGTGCTAGGTGCAACAGGACAACAGAGGACTAAACACTACAATAAATACAATAAATATAGCAGACAAACTTAACAGACAGGACAAGACAGTGCAGTACCGATGCGGTACAATGGAATGTCCGTGGCGCGGATAAGGTGCAAGAGATATGTAACATACTCTAACATATAGATGTGCATGCTAACAGCAGTTACTGAGGTAGAGAGTTTATGGTTTGTAGTTTTTGGGTGAGCAGCAAATATTGCTGATACGATGGGGATGTTAGTGTGGGGGATGTGTGCTGAGTGCTAGTGTGAGTGCTAACCAGCCCATCCCCACCTGTCACCACAAACCCCTTTCTGTACTCCAGGCCAGGCCTCTAGTGACTACATGCTAATGATGCCAAGGGGGTGAGTAGGAGCTTATACATTTCAGGACCCCAGTGAAATACAAATGTTGTTCCTGGGCAGGAAATCCCTGGTGGCAAATGTCTGTGAAATATCTTAATTTTGCTTAAAAAAAAGAACCAGGGCTAATTAAAAAAGATCCAGGGTACAAGCCCTGTAGCCAGGGCCTAAATTTGTCTCAGGCTATATGGTCTGACCATGCTTAAGAATATTTTTTTAAATCAACCCATATTACATTTTTATTAAACTATTGTTATTTATTATTATAAAGCTATTTTTCCAGTCATCTGTATTATGAACATTACAAACCCTTCTTTTCCTGCGACTTTTATTTCATTTTGTATTTTGAAAATACCTTCAAACACTTCTTAGTGTAACATGAGTTGCTTACATACAGGGGTTGGACAATGAAACTGAAACACCTGGTTTTAGACCACAATAATTTATTAGTAGGTGTAGGGCCTCCTTTTGCGGCCAATACAGCGTCAATTTGTCTTGGGAATGACATATACAAGTCCTGCATAGTGGTCAGAGGGATTTTAAGCCATTCTTCTTGCAGGATAGTGGTCAGGTCACTACGTGATGCTGGTGGAGGAAACCGTTTCCTGACTTGCTCCTCCAAAACACCCCAAAGTGGCTCAATATTTAGATCTGGTAACTGTGCAGGCCATAGGAGATGTTCAACTTCACTTTCATGTTCATCAAACCAATCTTTCACCAGTCTTGCTGTGTGTATTGGGGCACTGTCATCCTGATATATATCAATATTTTCAGCAAAACTGTGCTCTTAACCTGCTAACTGAACCTTCACACTCTGCTCTTATTGGTGCAATGTGACATTAATGAAGATTGGCCACCAGACTGGTCCAATTTAGCCATGAAACCTCCCACACTAACATGACAGCTGTTTCAGTTTCATTGTCCAACCCCTGTACACACGAACGGACCAGAAGTGATGAACTAGGATAACAAATCAAATAGAAATTATGCTTGACTCTTCATGAGGAAAAATATTGGTA
>BRDA01007493.1:0-12577 GCA_036984385.1 Crenuchus spilurus | reverse complement strand
GAATCCGGTTTGTATATTTCATAATATGTCTTAGAGGAAAGGTCACAGAGTGAAAACAGCATCTAGGTTTTAGAAGAAATTGCACAAACTGACAAATCTCACTTTTCCCAAACTCAGTTTCAAGAAATAAAGTGTCTAATTATACTGTCACTGTGTGGACTTGATGCAGTATTACAGTCTTACTACAAGCCCAATTTGATAAGGGGGACAAAGCTTTACAAAACTGATCATAACACTCACTAAAGTGTCCTCCACAAATACTGGGTAAAATATTGTAAACATTAGAAAACATCATTTATTGCTTATACTTTTCATTCAATATTATCATAAAACTTAATTTGGGAAAAAGGATGAGGGGAAAAAAATGTTATTCCAATTTTGAATGTTTCTTATCTTGTTTCCAATTTACCCTCATTATCCTGTCTTGTATGAGTACAACCTCGCTACTGATGTATGTTAAAAAACAAATACCAATGTTGTTAAAAAACAAAAACAAAACAAAACAAACAAAAAAAAACTATGGGTTTTGGGGGGGCTCTGTAAGGTCTAACTATTATGTTCTGATTTCTCACATTAATGATATGTGTTTGTCTACAGATCTGCCCCTTACTGTTTTTTTTTGTCACATTACTCTCTGCAAACTGGAAAATTAAGCTATCTAAATCATTATAATTTGAAGCATTCTTACATTTAAGATATGAAGTCAATATGTATCTGTTTTTAATAGAAATCTAATAAGTATAACTACAATGTTGACTACATTTTATAGGTATGACATTTTATAGGTATGTTGTGGAAAAGAGACTCACCAGTTTGGGGGGTGTGCAGTAGGAGGGGCTCTGTGGGGGATGCGGAGGGGATCATGGTCTGGTCTGGGTCGTGAGTCTGCAGCTGAGGCTTTCTCTCTCCTCTCACTACCTTTTCCTTTTGCTGAAGGCAGTAGGGATGATTTCAGCTTTTTAGAGAAGTCCTCTGTGTTCTTAAATACACTAAAGTAAAACAATGGTTCAACTTGTTAATAAATAGCCTCAACATCCCATGTTATACCCAACATCTAAGAATTACTGACTCATGGTTACTATAAAAAAGGCAGGGAAAATATTTGTCCAAACCTTTCAAATGTCTGCAGGTTGGCCTCATCTACATAATCAGAAACATTTATATTCAAATCTGTTACTTTGTTAGTCGCAGAGTCCTATTAGAAGAAAGAGAAAAAGGTTAGTAAAATAATCCACATGTAAACTAAGGCTATTTTAATACATACAGGCACTCCTTTTTCAATAGCCATTACCATTAAGTTGAAAATCAATGTGGAATCCACTGTGATGGCCTTGAGTAGTAGGTTGGACTTGTCATCATTTGATCTGTATCTTAGTGTATAGAGTTCTTTGCTTGCATTCCAGTCTGCAGGAAGTAACTCTGTTTTCTTCTCTCCATCTCGAGGCTGTAGGATTGAGTGTAATTTGAGACACATTTGCTCTCAGCAGAGCAATATCACACAAATGCTATTGTCCTGAATTTGATTAAGATGAATTATTGTTACTCTGGGTTGTATAAGTCATATTATGAAACTACAATTCATGCATTTTTTCCTGCTCAGTTGTTACTCTACTAGCTGTTTCAAATTCAACCTCAGTATTGTATCACTTGGTACTATTAAAATTGCTTAATATATTTAACTAAAAAATATAATTAAAAAACAAAGAAGTGTTGTTTCAAAATATAGATGAAAAACATGAAATTTTCTAAATCAACCTAATGATCACCTCTGCAAAATGATCCCAAATTATGAAGGAATGAATCCAGGTGTCAATTTGATAACTTTTCATGCAACCACTTTTGTTTTAAGTACAAATTGCCTGGTATCATATCTTTCTCTGTTAACGAGGCTGGTGTGTTCGTATGTGGCTATGAACGTCATGTCAGTATGTCACATACCTCTATATGTAAATAAAGACATATAAACATATTTAACTCATTAAATATCACAGATTCCCCAATGTTAGCTCAATAATCAGCTACCGAGTTACATATTTGTTTTAACCACAATACAGTACGAGAGTAAAGCACATTATGTCAAGTTTAGCTAATATGAAAGTGCTAATGAGATGCAGTATCAGCAGTGCTGCGTCGAATTAACTGTGCTAACATTAGCTGGCTAACGTCAATTATAACTAACAAATAATGTTTGCTATCTAGCTCACTTCTAAAGCAGTGTGTATGCATAAAAATATGATCAGGCATGTCAGCTGAGATAGGAAAATATGTGTGCGTCTTCATACGAACTGTTACAGTTCATTCTCCCACCTCATCTCCAGTCCCCAAACATTTATATCCACTCTTTACAAATTCCCAGTGGACGAAACACAGAACAGCATCCTGAGGACATGATATAGAACTCGACACACAGTTATATAAAAGCTCCAGTCCTGCCATGACGCTGCAAAGGTGCAAGAAACGAAACCAAAACAGTCGCTATGTGGGTTTGTTTTAATCTGTCCTCAGTGAAATACGTCCGGCGTCCACACGACTAGCAGACCTTTCGTTCCGGCCGCACTGCGGAGACACGTTCTCGACTCATCAACATGAATAAAATAAGGATATTAAAAGTGTTTTAAAATTACCATAGAATTGGTACATAAGTTGTTTACTGAAATATGAAACTGTATAATATAAAATGTATTAATAGGTTTATATATTTATCTTTAATGTAGCCTGTAGATGGCAATATTGAATATAAATTTTAAAATATACAAACACTTCGATATCACGTATATATAGCATCTCATCGGTATACTTGGAAAAGACAATATAATTTTTTAAAAGAAGCTAAATGGTAAATGAAACATATCTGTCATTTAGCCCGAAGCATATGTTTTCAAATGTCTATAGCCAGGTCATTTTAATGATGCCCTTCAGTACTGCATAAAGCACAGTTAGAAAGTCATGCATTCAGTCAGCATTCAGTATCTCTTTTATTTCCATTAGCTGGGTCAGAACTTTCATTTGCTATCACTGTACAGTCAATGACTTATGCACCAGGTCTGATATAGGCGTTATCATTACATTTGTCTTTGGTAACAGGATTATATTCAGAGAGAAATTATTAATGTAAAAATACAGGTTAAATTACATCCAAGACACATTTAAATAGATTCACTCAAACCACTTCAGGAGGTGGTCTGAGATTCATTTTAGCCTGATTTTATGGTAGTATAAATGTATATGTCTCTCAAAGCCAAAACCCCAATACAACCAAAATCTCAATATTAAAATGCACATGCTCAATGGCTACAAGGATGCAACATGTTTTGGTTCCCTGATTAAACTAAAGGCTTATTATTAACTGAAGCTTACATTGCTGTACAGAATATGCTACAGAATATACAACCAATATAAAAACAGATATCAACATACATGAATCGTAGTGAACAGCTTCCGAAGGAATTAGCAACAATGCCAACCGTAAATAGAAAATGTGAAAGTTGCTTTCAAGATAAAAGTAGCCTAGCAATGTTTTGTGGCAGTAGCCATCTTTTATGTAGCATGAAAATGCAGGAAACATGAAGAACACAGGCAAAGTTGTAAATGAGCTGCTTTTCCTTTTACACATCACATAGCAATCAGATATCAGAGTAACTGGAGACTCTTTTTGCTACCAAGTGTAAATGCATGTATTAAAACATATCAATATGCAATCCATATACTAGTCTAGTCTCATGAAATGACCTGGTGTAAACAGAGTCTGTGTCTTGGCCTTGGACCATGTGTTACTTGGAGTCAGGACATATGTGGTATTCAAAAATCTCAGTCAAGATAATAGAGGATCAGAATTATTGCATTCTATAGAGACCTTCACCAACCACAAGCCTTTGCTTCAGGCCTCATCCACACATATCTGGATGTATATATTTTTTAATTCTCTCATTTTTCAGTGTCAAAAACAGTGCTTGGTCTGATGACAATACTACTATGAGAGGAATACTTTACAAGTGAAGTGCACGGCAGCAGGGCTGAATAAAAGTTTCACATGGCAGCTGTGTAGTTTTGGAAAACTTCAGTTGAACTTCAGATCTCCAGATGATCTTCTTTTTCAGCATTTCATTTACCTTGATTAAGTAGTTTTGTTTGTACTAATAATCTCGGTTTAGTGCCTTCAGTCAGCATTTGTGTATCTCATACCAACTCCAGACCTTTTGGATGTGGAAATCTGATGACACCACTCAACAAGATTACACTTAAACATGGACTAATTGACAATACATATTGTTTTATAAATTGTCAAAATGGTACCACATTCATATGAAAAATGTCTTAAATATTGTAAAATCACATACATCGCAATGAAGGGACCACAGACATGAGACATATTTTATAACTGTCTACGCATAAAAGTGAGGTCTGGGCTTACAGTCCCAGTCAAATGTTTGGGTACACCTTCTCATTCAGTGTTTTATTTTTTATTTTTATTGTTCCTACATTGTAAATGAATACTGAAGTCATCCTGACTATGAAGGAAACATAAAGAAGCATGTAGTAAAGTAAGCACACAACTGATGTCTCAAACACATTAAGAGGGCAAGAAATGCAAGTAATTAGCTCTTGACAAGGCACAGCCGTTAACTGAAAGCCATTCCAGGTGACTACCTCATAAAGCTGACTGAGAAAATGTCAAGAAAACTGTCATCTAAGCAAGAGGTGCCTACCTTGAAGAATGTAAAATATAAAACATGTTGTTGTTTAACACTTGTTTGTTTGCTAAATAATTACAGATGTGTTTATTCATAGTTTGGACGACTTTAATATTAAAATACAATGCAGACAATTTTGAAATAATGAAAAACCACTGAATGTTCAGGTGTGTCCTAACTTTTTGACTGGTATTGTATACGTAAGATGGAAATGAATATGCCTAAATGTAAACTGTAAACTATTATTAGCTGAGTATTGTTATCAAGCAAGTATTGTTTAAGTCAGCATAAATGTTTCAACAGATATGATGGCAGACTATTCATAGACCTTTTGCATTTGATCTAAAATTTTAGATTTTCATCCTCGCTTTATCCTTCATTCCACAGTATTGTAGGAAAACATGTACATGCTTTTGCTACAAATAGACTTGATCATCATATTGTGCCACATAAAAAAACTAGAATATCATGAAAAAGTTTATTGCTGTTCATTATTTAATTAAAAAGGGGAAAATGTCATATTTAATATTCATTACACAAAGTGACACATTTCAAGTTTTTTTTGCTTTACAGTTTGGCTTACAAAAATTTGAAACCCAGAATCTCAAATTATTTGAATATTTAATTCTGAGTTTGAGTAAATTACTATTTACATGCAATGAATATGAAATATATGACAGTTTACCTTTTAAAAGTATAGTATGAACATAAATTATATATTCATTTTTGGAGATGCAGAAGAAACTGAACCAGAAGTGCTCTCTTCATTTGACTTCTAAAGAAAATACATATTTAACAAAATGTACCTAGTCTTAGAAAACTGAACAGCATGAGTCCTAATAGAAACAAAATGAAAGTGAATTTTGTGGAATGATAAGATTAATAGACACCTGCCAGCCAATCAGAAAAGAGTATTTCTGATCTCCATGGCATAAATCATTTTTAAAATACAAATGATTATTAATTTTATTTAGCTTTTCATTCAATATATATATTTTTTATTTTATTATATGTATGTTTCTATCTTTATTCAAAAATTTCCCCCATTTTATTGTAAACCACTTTCTGCTGCTTTATATATGAATGAATGAAAGTTACTCTTATATAGCGCTTTCTCAAACTCAAGGATGCCCAAGGAATGAACACAATCCATTTACACACTTTTACATGAAAAGCACTGTAGTTTCTTGTTATTACTTGAAAGTTTATGGAGATACTGAGGCTCCATTGAAGATGGGAATGAGGGGCACAGTGACAAGTGGCAAATCATCTGCAATAAAGATATTCCACAGCAGAAATATAACATCATCATATTGCAAGACATGTAACTGGACATAGAATATTATAAACAATGCTTTTATAAACATACTCTTGCCAATTTAAACTGTCAATTAGTAACTCCTTTCTATTCTTACATCTTCCTCCTTCACTGCAGAAACCATCATGATGTTTTTCTCAGGCAGTGTAGACCCCTAATTTCCAAAACAATACTTGTTTACTTTAATATTGATTTTACACACATATGGACATTAAATACTCCTTTCCCCTCCTCCTCTTATGGTTTGCCATGCTGAAATAAATCATTAAAGAATGTGGTCTCCAATTTCATCATGGGCCTTCTACCCGACTTTCTCAAACCAACAGGAATGATAACATAACCATCTGGTTTGACTTTCACTCCATTGAAAACACATTGCACAGAAGTTAATTTCAGAAGCTACGTCTGCCATCCAGTCCATGCCTTGTTATAAGCAAAGTTAATGTACAGTGTTTACAAAAGCCCTTGTGAACTTTTGCCAGTCACTGCAAGTTCTAGTTGTAGAGTGTTTCACCTTTTTCGGTTCTCTCTTCATATAGATGAGGACTGTAGGTTAACTGATCATAAAGATGCTCTCTAAACCAATGCAGCTTGATGAGTCTAATCAGCTGTACCACAAGTTCAATCTACTCAGGGTACAGTTATTAAATAGTATTTGTCTTATCACACAGGTGGAGACTCCACGCTACCGGTCTAAAATACTGTGAGAATAGGGCCACCATGTTTGAGGAACTCCAGCAAGGTCACTAATGAAACCCAGACCTGATGTATCATTATCATAAAAAATGAGCAGCACAGTCTCACGTCAAAACCTGTCTGGCCTCACACTGCCACATGACCCTTTGTGGTGCAGTAACAAGCAGCTGAACCAGCTCTGAGAGAAGGTCTTTAATAGTGAACATGTGAATTATGATTCACTTGTAATGATGTGGCATTACCGTAAATGGAACAAGCAAAGGACATGACTGCATGCATCAGATATTTATTTTCCAAAGATCTGGAGGATTTTGTTCATTTGATGGTTTGCATTTTCACGTTTGACTTTGACTTTGAATAATAATAATAATAATAATAATAATAATAATAATAATAATAATAATAATAATAATAATATTAATAATAATAATAAAAGTCATGTGTACCAGATTTCTTTAACATGTGCACCATTTGTTGGTCAATTTGTATGTGAATACTTAGGCAAATGTTTTCCCAAAAGCTTTTATGGGCCACTAGATAATTTAAGCAACTCAATTATTTCAAATACAAACAAAATAAACACAGAATCTATTGACTTTTTCTTGAATCTATAATTGCATAACATAATAAACAACCAGAATGTGCAACCATTTCCTCATATATCTGTAATGAATTATTTCAATACGTTTTACTATTTCCCCTTCATATGACTGACAATATAAACATAACTTGTTGGCTGGTTAACCACTGAAGCTCTGTTGATTATGACAATTGTGCATTTTGTCAACATAATCATTTTGTTTTCTTCTAAATAATACTGTATATAAGATATAACTAAACATCATATTTAACGTTGCAGGCTGTTAAATGTTGACATATCAAAACAAAGGTTTAGTAGTTCAAGATGGTCAGCGGCTTCATAGCAATATCACCCTGACCCACTGAGGGGGCGTGGCCTACAGGTTGTATAATAAACCTGGTTATGATTTTGATGTTTTTTTTTTTTTTTTATGATTTCATCCTTTGAGCACATAGTTGGTCAGTAGTGACCCTTAATGACCCAACTGAATATATTTCTTCTGAGCTGCTAAAATACACCTTTGATCATCTAATATTTCAGGAATTTGTTAAAAATATGGTGCCTTTGATGCTTTAAAAATGATTGTTTTGACCTGGTCAAAAATGACTATTATGCATTTCAATTGTATTTCACCTGTCCAATTGACATGTCTTCCCTTGCTAAATCAATAAAATTTATGGAATCATGAAAGAAAGCTAGCCTGGAGCAATGCCCACTACCACATTTCATACTGACAGCATTTGTCAGTCTAATCCTGTTACCCATTATATTTCACCTCTACTTTATACCATCAACAAAACTTTGCTTCTCTAGATTTTATGTCAGTAACCCTCAACATGAATACTCTAACAACATTTCCTACCCTTTATGTTCAAATGTTGGTACAACATCTTTGTAATTGTTGAGTGCACCCATTGTTGACACAGGCATTACACACTCAGAGCTTGTACATGTATAAACTCTGTAAAAAGCACTGTAAATAGATTAAGAGCAGCTACACATAAGCCTAAGGTCTGCATGCCTAATACAAGTGATGGCAAGAGAGGTGTAAAGTTCCCAGCATTGAGTCTTGGAGCAGTGGAAAGGGATACTTTTCTTGAATAATGGAGCTCCATCCAGTACCTTTGAAATGAGCTGGAGACATGTTTGCTATCCAGAACTAATCCAACATAATTTCCTGACCTTGTTAGTCGCTGACTGCAATCACATACTCACAGCAATGTTCCAAGACCAAGCAAAAACCCTTCCCAAAAGAACAGAGACTGTTACTGCTTCAAGAGGGATTGACTTACTGTTAAAACGTTTGATTTTAGAAGAAATGAAAGAAAAGAACAAAATCTACAAATTTAAAAACACACTGAGAATTATTCAGATTCATGTGACTGGAACAATGCTAGTACTCACTGCATTTATAAACAGAATTAAATCTGTAATACAATACAATGCAAAGATTTAAGAACCAAAAGCCATACATGTAAGGTTAACCCTGAGGCATAAGAAACTATAGAGAAATTGAAGCTGTAGAAGGCAGTGCTAACTCAATTCACATGTGGCTAACCACATTCAGGCACACCATCAGTTAAAAAAGCCCCACAAATATCCAAGTCTGGTGGAACATCTTCTTGTCTCAAAATGATTGGAAAGGTACATTGTGATGATGCTTGGCATTACAGGCTCAACCAGAGAAGATGAAATGACAACCATTAGTGACGAGTATTTCTGTCATCTAAATTAGACTTCTGAACAAAAACACTACCAAAGATACTGGCTTAACAGCTGAGCTGATGAGACATTGTCTCAAAAGTCTTCCCCAGCCTACTGCACATACAACCCACACACATACTCACAGCCCAGGTGCAGCACATGGTACTGATTTTAGAGTGGCCCTTGGCTGTGTATATCACAGCTAAACTCTGTCTTAAGCACTTGAACCTCTTCTGCACCTCAGAGAAAACCTTTTCTCCATCCACTTCTTTCTTTCTACACTTTAAGATGTCAAGCCTGTGCATACAGACTAAGCCTCTGATCCCCAAAGGTAAAATTATTTCCTAGACCATAAAAGAGGAAGACTATATAAATGTACAAACGTATTGACTGTGATTGTGCTTTCATGCTTGCATTGGCCATGCAGAAGAGCAGGTGATTCAGATATTTAACGGTAATGGGATGCTAGCTGTATTAATGATGTTTCATTACATCATTAAATGTAGGTGAGCAATGTGTTACATGACATGACAAATGAAATATTAATTACTAGTTTTATGATGAAAAGACATCATAAGATGATAATGTGTTTATACCATTAGACTTTCAATTATGTAATTAAATTTTATTTACTGAATGTACACCAATTCTGACTTGCTGTTTAAATGTTTGCATCTTGAACCCTGTCCCAGGTGCTCACTGTGCACCAGCATGCATAACTCTTATTGGACCAATTAGAGCAGACAGGTTTGTTTATACTTGCTTAACCAACATGGCAGTACAGATCCGAGTTAAATGCATTTCTTTATTAATTTAACTTGTCGTTGTGCTTGCATCACAAACAGAGTCACTATAGCAAATGAGCTCATTTAAAAAAACAAGTTCACAAATTGATCTCATATGCAAGCTTTTAAATTGATTGTCCTCAAAGATGTCCTATGTCTCTGACCATCAAAGCATGGACGTGGTTGAAGACTGCCAGGCTTAGCATGCCCTTTGAGGCAGGACCACCCATTCTGGAATGGCAAATGTAGCAATTTGCTGCATTTTTTAGGACTTAAGCACAATTAGCCACAGTAGATTGATCGGAAAGATTCACTACATCATCCTTCCCATACACAATTGGCAGCAGGCTCTAAGTCATGACTGACTTTGGAATCATTGGTATTCAAGCTTGAATCCTGGTGATTGACTTGCTGTTGCGGCGAGTGAGTCCATCCTTTGTAACAGGTCAACAGATGCAATGACAAACTACATTAATAAATGGTTTGGCAAAAAAAAATACATTGTACACAATTTTACACTGTGCTTAGTAAACCAAGACATATCTTTTTAGTTTAGAACTGGAGCTGAAATAATAATACTTAACAATACTTAAAAAATAAAGTTGGTTGTTGTCTAAATAGTTTCAGTAAATATACATTTAAAACTGCTCTGAACTAGATCAAACCTAATTCAAGTCTTAACTAAGGTCACCCTGACTACCTGATGAGGGTGATACTGTGAATTATTCCAATTAATAATATCTTCATTGTGCAGCTGAATGCTATGGACAGCCATGCTAGACAACAGATGATGAAATAAATTAGAATTTCCCCAAAACTGTTCCTTTAAAAAACTCTAGGATGTATCATCAAGATTGCCTGTACTCATTTGAAGTAAATGTTTTAGGCAGGTTTTACATTATATGATTTCAGTGGTCTTATAAGATTATAATTTGACATTTGAGGCATTTAGCAGATGCTCTTATCCAGAGTGACTTACAGTTGGGGGTTCTGTGAATCAAGCTGACAACATTCCAGTCACAAGATTAGATCACTAACCATAAGGCCACAGCTGCCCCCCTAAAACCAATCACCTGTTCACAACTGTACACTGAGAAGCCACATTGATAACCTGTGCCATGGAGAATGTGGGCCATTATAATATGTCAGCTTGTATGATGGTAAATTCTGTCAAAATGTTAATGTTAATGACAATTCAAATTGTCTAGTAATATTTCTCTAATGATAATCCGCATAATAGTGGCAATGTTATACTTCAGAAATCATGTTTTAAGATGTGAAAAAAAGAAAGTTTGGAGCTGTTCAGTATGAAATGCCTGTCTTGCAAAGTGATCCTGAGGTAATAAGAACATTTTTCTGTTCGTTAACATGCAGGAGAGCTGTTATGTCATTTTAACTCACTGTAGGAAGAGCTAATAGGTTGGAAACATGATTTTTTTATGTTCTGTCATAGTCACTACTGTAGTTGTCTCATGAGTTTTGTGTCATCTACTGATGTGCTCTCATTAGTGGCTTGTATACAAGGATCATAGGAGCCTTGTAGGAGGGGTCAATTTAGTGATCATTTTAGTCCAACATTTTTTATGCTGGCAAAAATCTATAGTTTTTAGTCACAGTGGCACTAAATTGGCCAACACAGAGACCGCCATATTGTGTAAGTCTACTGATCTTAATTCATAACCAAATAAATTCTTACACAATGTACAATTTTGCTTATGTCAATAAAATCAACCCAAATAATGCACAGTGTAAAGTCAGCTTTACTTAATACCAGGTTTAAAATGACAACACAGTGCTAAAAACAGGATAACCCATCAGGCCTGTGACTTGAATATGATGCAATCTTTTTTACACACAAAAAGAGATACACACAATAAACCAGGCTCAACATCCTGCTGTGTGCATTAGGAGACTCCAAGACTCATTTCATGCCACTCTGTAGTATATGTTCTTTGTAGACCTCTTTCTTTCATGTCCGCATATGGCAATCCTTTTAAATGGGGTGCCAATCAAATCAGCATTTCTCTTTTACAGGTCTGTTGATTAATGGGTTCTACTCGGCAGCAGGTTCAATCAGTAGCAGCTATGGTAAGGCTTGAGTGAAAAGCAACTGCTTGGCCAAGGCAAAGCATTTACACTTTATCCAACTGTTGATAGAGGAAATAATTCAAACATTATGGGACAGCGAGGATTCTTCTCCCAACAGGACCTCTAGTCCACCCCCAGGTTTGAATCGCTGCATTAGTGTTTTGTCTTTCAGCAAATACTTTTTTACTTTTTCAGCAAGAGAAACATCTGTGTTCCACCTGAGGATAGTTTGTCCATGAATAGGCCAGGAAAGGAGTAACACACTGGAAATGTGTCCATAAATCAAGGTTTATCCTGCCTGGCTGAAGAGACAGTAAACTCTACATTAGGGCTAATATTAGAGGCTACAGCATTAATTTCCATTACCAATAAAGGAAAACACATAACCCCCCCAGGGCAACCTAAACCCATACATAAGGTAAAGTACAAGTTCCTTTCTGAGAAAGATGTAAACAAACTCATTCAGGGTGTTCTGATGTGAAATCTAGAATTATAGAGAAACTTGGTGTTGATAAGTAGACGTCTGAATTAGAGGTCTTTAAAACACACCTCACAGACATGAATACATTGCCTAAAGTATGAGACAAAGTTTCTAACATTTTTTTACAATAAAATATTAGCTTTTGGTCTAAAACATCTGTATTTTACTACTCTTTCATCACTATCAAAATAGAAATAGAATACATAGAAAACTCCAGCAGTGTCCAATAGACAG
>BRDA01007491.1:46815-67176 GCA_036984385.1 Crenuchus spilurus | reverse complement strand
CGTCATCTTCCAGTTCAATTTACCAGAAATCTGACTCACTCTACACTTTATGAGCTCCAACTTTCTTAGCTGCAGCATTCAGGGCTAGTTACAGACTGTTACTATACAGTTAATCACTGGTCAATTTTCTGACCACCAGATCACTGTTGTCCAGATATGATTTGGGTGGTGGTCTATTCTCAGCACAGAATGATAGTATTATGGTACCGGTGCTGGTACAAATGGATCAGACACAGTCAATGTTGGACTGAGAGGGACCACTGCCTAAAAAGAGCAGGTCTAAGGATGAACATAATCTGTAAAAATGAGCTTCAGTTTCTAACTGTACACCAGCAAGGTGCAGGTACAAGAGATGAGTTTCTGATAAAGTGGACAGTGGGTGGAGCTAAGAGAGCAGTCTCTATTAAAGTGGACAATGCGTGGAGCTATAACAGAGGAGTTTCTGAAAAAAAGTGGACAATGGGTGGAGCTACATGAGAGTGGTTTCTGATAAAGTGGACAGTGGGTGGAGCTACAAGTGAGGAGTTTCTGAAAAAAAGTGGACAATGGGTGGAGCTACATGAGAGTGGTTTCTGATAAAGTGGACAGTGGGTGGAGCTAAGAGAGCAGTTTCTATTAAAGTGGACAATGCGTGGAGCTATAACAGAGGAGTTTCTGAAAAAAAGCGGACAATGGGTGGAGCTACATGAGAGTGGTTTCTGATAAAGTGGACAGTGGGTGGAGCTACAAGAGATGAGTTTCTGATAAAGTGGACAGTGGGTGGAGCTACAAGAGAGGAGTTTCTGATAAAGTGGACAATGGGTGGAGCTACATGAGAGGAGTGTCTGATAAAATTTCTAATTTCTAATCTATACTCCATTAATTTTGTTGATTTATTTTTCACTCTGAGCTCATTGTGTGAACTCTTAAATTGACCATGTGTAATAAATTTGGAGACCAAGAGTTAAAGACAGTGAGCTGTGTTTAATTAACCTGTAGACAAGCAGACAGCACTCCGGAAGTCTCCTTAGTGTCTCTGAGTTGCAGGTACTGGGTGATTCTTGCTGTGCTGCTGATGTGGCTCTACAAGATGAGTCCAGATGGAAAATCTGACCTTCACTTGCCTTTCACATCAAAACACAGGAGCTGCAGTGCGCCGAGAAAATGCAAAGTTTCACTTAAAGACAGAGACAGCAGCAGAAACAGCACAGAGGATCAGGTTTCAGCCTGAACACAACAAATAACTGTTCCAAATAAACAATAAAATAGTCAAAATAATCAGAATGAGAACACATACTACATTACACTTTATTTAAAGAGCTCATATTCCAGATTTTAATTTTGTTTTATTTTTTCTCTGATTATGTTGTTGGATGTTTATGTGTAATTTTCTGTACCAAAAAGACAGCTAAAGACTGGCTGGAGATAAATTGCCATAGGCTGAATGGGTGGGGCTAAACTGCTGCAGGCTGCATGGGTGGGGCTAAACTGCTGTAGACTGAATGTGTGGACCTAAATTGATGCAGGCTGAATGGGTGGAGCTAAGCTGCTATAGTCTGAATTTTAATTTTGTGTTTAATGTTTTATCTAATTATGATGTTTATGTGTAGTTTTCTGTACCAAAGAAACAGCTAAATGCTGGTTGGAGCTAAACTGCTGTAGGCTGAATGGGTGGAGCTAAACTGCTGCAGGCTGAATGGGTGGAGATAAACTGCTGGAGGCTAAGTGGGTGTGGCTAAATATTGGCCAATTATATTACAGAGACTGGCATATACTACAGCAAAGTCATTGTTGGTACATAAAGCCACCCTAAACACCACAATAACTATAAGTATAAACACTTCTTCAAGGGTTCTCTAGTGAATGGAGTGCTAATATCCAGAACCATGACAAGGACCTTTTGACTATTTGAAATGGAAAAGGAAAACATAGGAATGGGTTCCCACAAATCTGACTTTTGTAATTGTGATGTGAACACAGATTGAAGAGTGATGGTGTTGTGATTGGGAATACCCCCCCCCAATCCTCCTTCCCCCTTTCATCCCCCCTCCCAGCTGCAGCAGAATTGATTAGAAATTGATTTGAGGCAGACAGGGTTTTATACAGGTCCTGCAGGATCAGTTTCACTTTGCGCATACTAATAACTCCTCAGATCTTACAGTGAGGCAGTTACCCACAGCTCCCCCCTTTCTACACCTTTAACAGCCCCGCTGTAGGATGCTTTAGCAGGTTACACAGAAAGCTGGCTGGAGCATTTTTTCTGGACTGATGGACTGATTACTTATGATTTCATTTAGTGATCTATTCTCAGGTTTATTGTAATTGTAACTAATTTTATTGTAGCATTAATGAATTATTTAATCAGGTTGCTTATTTTAAGACATAATGAAGATGATATTAGTTTTCAGACAATGTTTTCACTTGCAGAGATATAACGAATACTCAGAATGTGTGTGTGTGTGTGTGTGTGTATGTGTGGTGTGTGTGTGTGTGTGTGTGTGGTGTGTGGTGTGTGTGTGTGTGTGTGTGTGTATGTGTGGTGTGTGTGTGTGTGTGTGTGTGGTGGGAAGAATCACTAGATGAGCAGTTTACTGCAGAGTGGGAGACAGAGCTGAGAGAGAGAAGAAAAGAGGAGAGAGAGAAGAAAAGGGAGGGGGAAAGAGCAGGGAGAACAGAGAGAGTAAAAGAAAAGAGAGAAAAGAGAGGGAAGGTGAGAGAAAGAGAACACACTGAGGTAGATAGAGAAAAGAAAATAGAAAGACAAAAGAGAGAACTATTTTCTCTTTTTTATGAGTTTTTTATGATTTATTTATTTATCAATTATATGTTTTTTTATCTTTACAGCTTTGCAGTTTTTATTCTGTAATTGCATTTTATCACTTGATTTTATTTGATATACTGTTTTTTTTAGTTACTAATTATATTTTATATCTATTTTTGATCAAATCTTTCTTATTATATATATATATAAATCCATCATTTTATTTTGTAGTTTTATTTTATGTATTTTATGTTTCTTTTCTCTTTGTGTTAAAACAAAATTATTATTATTATTATTATTATTATTATTATTTAAGAGACAGAAGAAAAGATAGTGAAGAGGAAAAAGAAAAGAAAGAAAGAGATACAGAGAAGGAAAGAAGATAAGATAAAGATTAGATAAAATATGAGGGAAGAAATGATATAGAGAAGAAGAAAGAGAGCAGGAAAAGCCACTGAGCTAGAGAGAGCAAAGAAAGGAGAAAGAAAAGAGAGAAAGACAGAGAGAAGAGAAGGAATAAAATAGAAAACAGAACCAAAAGATATAGAAAAGTAAAGAGGGAAGAGAGAGAAGAAGAGAGAGCTAGAATAATAGAGGGAAGAAGAGAACAGATAAGAAAGAAATGCAAGAGAGAAGTTACAGAGAGAAAAGAAATGGAGAGAAAAGTGAGAGAGTGAAATAGATATAGAGAGAGTGATTATAGGATATATATATATATAAATGAATAACTATCATGATTATTCTTTTACATTAAGCATTAACACAGAGCTGTAATATAATCATGATGAAGGAAATTAAATTACAGACACTTGTTGAGCTGTAATATCTCCTTCAGGATCAGATGAATACATTAATACATAAAATAACACTGCAGTGTATAATTACAGATTAACAGTGATGAGGGGTCTGGTTCAGAGGTAGTGGATCATGCCTATGCACACTCAGGCTGGTAAAAAAATATAGGTGGGGCTGTTTGAGTCATGTTCAGTCAGCTTCCACAACCATCCCGGTATTATTTAACACAAACTGCAGAAAAGATGTAATTTTCATTAAAAAATCAGACTTATAGTTAATCAAAATTGTCATTAGTTGCATGTAAATGTGCAAAGATATAAAGTATGGTATGTCTCATTAGATTACCTACTAACTCTAGTTCAGAAACATACAATAAAATGAGTAAAACACTATTAAGACATTTAGACTATTAGACATTTCTAGAGTCTGTGTTACATGTTAATAATGTCAGATTTTCCTAAAACCTCTGACTGACTCTACTGTGGTGATAAATGAAGCGACTTTTAGGCAACAGACTCAAGAACTCTGATTGGCTAAATTTTTGTTCTTATCGATATCTTGTGTCAGCAGGTGAGGGATTGACTGCTGATTCTCTGACTGGGTGATATTTCTGTCATCTCAGAAGAGAAAGAGAATGAACCAGGAAGCTAATTACCCCCACACACACACAAATATATTATATATTCTGTTATTATGCATGTCTAACATAGATTTAAAATACATAGATGCTGATTATTTTAAATGCTTATTTAAAAAATGAAAATAAACAATCTCCACCATGAAGGCCGGTGCTCAGGACTTTCGTTACTGAAACTAGTTACTAGTCTGTTTCCACTTGAGTATCCACTGAAATCACAGCAGTAAAATAAACTGATACCATAATAATACCTGATATTTATCATATTAAACTCACAACTCTACACCAATTAGCCATAAAATTAAAACCACTTACAGATTAATAGCACTAACCAATTTGCCAGTGCTGCATGTAAAGGTCTGAATGTATTATAAGTTTCATGACTACTGGAAAATTGTGATCACTTATTGCACTCTGGCTAGAGCAGAGAACTGGCTGTGATAAAAAGTAAAATAAAATAAAATAAAAAACCGGCTCTGGTGAAGCGACGTGTGAAATATTGATAGTGTTTAAACATATGTTAGAAGAGAAATAATGAAATTGGCTGCGTTTGTTTTCATGGCATGTCTCTTTTTTTAACGACCAATCACAGGCATTGTCACATGGTGTCTTCAGCCATGGTGTTCGCCCAGCTTCCAAAAGAAACGTAAGGCCAAAACATCTCTGATGCCCTCTAATGGCTGGTTGCAGTCCAACGTTAAGCCCACAAATGTTTTTTTGAATGAGATCTACAACAAACTTTCCTCATTCAGTTGAGTTAATTCTACAAGCTGTACCTATTAATGAACCCCCTAGTATTTTTCTTTATGATAAATGTGTTTTACTGAAGTTATTTGGTGATGAGTGATTGACAGCTCATTGTTAAAGACATATTTTACATTATTTGACCCTGTTGAAAAGAGTTAAGACATTTTTGAAGAGAACTAACAAACACTCAAAAGTGGCATCACCCCAATATAGGGGGCGAAGTTCGAGCGGTAGTGCTGCTTTATAGAAGATACAAACGAAAAATAAATTAGACAAATCTCACTGGTTGTAAAAGAGGAACATCAGAACACCATATAATAACTCCATGGGGTCAACAAATGCAGCCGCATGTCAAATCAGTCATTTCTGTGTGTCTATGAATATTTTTGTGATAATACAGCACAGAAATCCAGTTCAAACATCTCATGAATCTGTAGAGTCTGAACTTTCCCTTCAGTCTTATGTGGAGATCAGACGTGATTCACATCCAAAAATCTATAAAGAGGGACTGAGATTCACCTCATCTGTCTCTCACTGTCTGATTCCTGACTAATGAGCACTCAGGACCAGGGCTTGTATATGCGAACTACGCACTGTGCGTGGGGCCTCATTTGTGTATGGGTCACCACCGAAAACTTCGCTGAGCACCCCCCCCCCCCCGCTCCTCTAACCAGCTGAAACCAAAACCAGCTGAGGATGTAAACGGAACTGCATGCAACAAACAGTGGAACAATTATCCATAACTTATTTATATGTATATTATGTATTTATATAGCAGTAATAAAATGGCTGAAGGTGAAATTTAAGGTGTTGTCAATCATTGGGATGACAATCAGGTGTGAGTGGGTTTCCTGCTTTATTTAAAGAACAAGAATCTAGTGAAGTCTGACACAACAGATGTGTATCACAGCACAAACATAGACTTCTGAGGACCTCAAAGAAGAGTTGGAGTTTGGACTCCACCAATCAGACAGATTGTGTACAAAAGGAGGAAATTCAAGACCATTAATACAAGCCATGTAATAGTATGTGAGGTCACAAAGGATTCCAAGGTAACTTCGTGAGACCTTCAGGAGAACACTGGACAACAATGTTGTGGATGTCAGGCTTGCAAGGACAAAAGCTTTTGCTCTCCAAAAAAAACATTGCTTATCACATAGATAAGTCAGAGGCTTTTGGAACAATGCTTTGTGGACAGATGAGTCAAAAATAGATATTTTTGTTTTATTAGAAAAGTGTTGTTTAGTGAAAGGAAAACACTGCATTACAGCATGAAAACCTCATTCCATCTGTGAAACATGGTGGTGGTAGTATCAAGGTTTGGGCCTGTTTTGCTGCATTTAGGTCAGGATGGCTTGTCATCAGTGAAGGAACAATGAATTCTGAATTATGCCAGTAAATTGTAAAGGAAAATGTCCATGAACTGAATCTCAAGAGAATGTGCGTATGCAGCAAGATGACGCTAAGCACACAAGTTGTTCTACCAAAGAACAGTTAAATAAGAATAAAGTTGATGTTTTGGAATGGCCAAGTCAAAGGTGGGAACTGAAACAAGCAGTTCATGGATTCATCCAAACCCATGTGCAGGACTGAACAACCGTTACAGGAAATGTTTAGTTATTGAAGTTACTGCTGCAGTGACTCAGTGCACTGCCATAGCTGGTCCTATGCAGCAACCTCTTTCATGTCCAGGCTGAGTCTACAGTATCAGGCCAGAGAAAACACCAACATGTCCTGAATCTGAGAATAAATCAATGTTCCTTAAAAAGCCTGTCCTGGTGTTGTTAACACATCTCAGTCTTGCAGTGTTTCCCCTGAGAAGTGAATCAGAAAAAGCTCAAATGAATCTATCCCACACCAATTCATCTTTCAGCTCTGAGATTCTGCAATGATAAAACGTAACTGGGTGTAAATCAAATTAGTCTAACGAGTGAACACACATGCTAATGAGTTAGCACATCTGAGGGATATTTTATCATCATTGAAACTACATTTTCAAGGCTTCAAAAGTATTTTCCTGAATGATGTGTGAAATGTAATTAGTAACGGGTGCGTCTGTGTTGTTTACTCACAGGTCCAGCATGTGGTTCTGGGAGAATCGGAGCAGTCTGAGGTAATGTTCAGTCATCAGATACTCAAAGAAGACTCAGCAGATTTCATCTCTGTCCCCATCACTGAACACCAGAGTCACAAGGTCCTGTAAGTGGCCAGTACATTCTGGAAATGTTTAAAGTCAACCCAAGTGTCCAGACCATCTCAGAGCTGCCTGATACTTTTAAGAAATGTGTATTATTTAAAAAAATAACGGTCAAACTCAAGGCCTGGTTCTCACAACCAAACAGTCAAAGAAAACATTTCAAACAACATACATAAAAAGTGCATGTTTTTTACATACACATGTGCATGTTTTTTCTCACTGTCTCACATGAAATCAGAATAAACTCTTCCTGTTTTAGGTCAATCAGGATTACCAAAATTATTTTTTCCTCAAAGTCAAAAGTTTAAATATACTATGATTACTATGCTTTTAAACAATTTGGGACAGCCCAAATGATGATGTCATGTCTTTGGAAGCTTCTGATAGGTTTATTGGCAACATCTGAGTTAATTGGAGACACACCTGTGGATGTATTTTAAGGCACACCTGAAACACACTGCTTCTTTGCATAACATCATGGGAAAGTCAAAATAAATCTGCCAAGATATCAAGAAGAGAATTGTGGACTTGCACAAGTCTGGTTCATCCTTGGGTACAATTTCCAGATGCCTGAAGGTGCCTTGTTCATCTGTACAAACAATTATACACAAGTACAAACAAGATGGGAATGTCCAGCCATCATACCGCTCAGGAAGGAGACGGGTTCTGTGTCCCAGAGATGAACGTGCTTTGGTCCGAAATGTGCACATCAACCCAAGAACAAAAGCAAAAGACCTTGTGAAGATGCTGGCTGAAGCTGGTAAGAGTGTGTCATTATCCACAGTGAAATGAGTACTGTATCAACATGGGCTGAAAGGCCACTCTGCCAGGAAGAAGCCATTACTCCAAAAGAAACATAAAAAAAGCCAGATTAATGTTTGCAAATGCACACAGGGACAAAGACCTTAATTTTTGGAGACATGTCCTGTGGTCTGACGAAACTAAATTTGAACTGTTTGGCCATAATGACCATCGTTACATTTGGAAGAAAAAGGGGGAAGCTTGCAAGCCTGAGAACACCATCCCAACTGTGAAACATGGGGGTGGCAGCATCATGTTGTGGGGTTGTTTTGCTGCAGGAGGGACTGGTGCATTTCACAAATTCGATGGCATCATGAGGAAAGAACAATATGTGGGAATACTGAAGCAACATCTCAAGACATCAGCCAGGAAGTTAAAGCTTGGGAGCAAATGGGTCTTCCAAATGGACAATGACCGCATGTCTGCCAAACTGGTTACAAATTTTGCAGTGGCCATCAAAAAGCCCTGATCTCAATCCTATAGAAAATTTATGGGCAAAGTTGAAAAGGCAGGCGCGAGCAAGGCGGCCTACAAACATGGCTCAGTTACACCAGTTCTGTCAGGAGGAATGGGCCAAAATTCCTGCTTGTGGAAGGATTTCCTAAACCTTTGACTCATGTCATACAGTTTAAGGGCAACAGTACCAAATACTAATGAAATGTATTTAAACTTTTGACCTTGAGGAAAGTAATAAAAATTGCCTTAAAAAATTATCTCTTTCATTATTCTGGCACACAGTAAATCTACCAGTGTTAAATCAACACTATTAGAGTTAAATTAACACTGAGAGTGTTACATTTTGACACCCTCAGTGTTAATTTAACTCTAATAATGTTGATTTAACACTGGCAGATTTACTGTGCAGTTAGCACATAGAAATAATTTTGGTAATCCTGATTGATCTAAAACAGGAAGAGTTTATTCTGATTTCATGTGAGACATGTGAGAAAAAATATGCACATGTGTTTTTTTATATAGTGTATGTAAACTTCTGGTTTCAACTGTATATCTGAATTATACACTGATGTCGTCTGTCTATCTGTCTATCTGTCTGTCTATCTGCTTGTCTGTCTGTCTATCAGTATGTCCATCTGTCTGTATGCCTATCTGCTTGGCTGTCTGGATGTTTGTTGTCTTCCCATCTATCTATTTTGTTGTCTATCTGTAGGTCTGTCTGTCTACTAACTGTGGGTTAGTAATAACAAAACATAAAAAACCCCAGAGCAAGCCAACAGTGATAGTGGCAAAACTCCCCCTGAACTGGAGGAAGCAACCTTAGGAGGTACCAGACTCACATGGGGGGACCGATCCTCCTCTGGTCAACTATAATATAGGTTCTTGATAAATCATATAATCCTATGATGCTGTTGTAGTGTTCAGGTACTGATATGGTGAGAGTAGTGAAACAGGAATGATAACAATAAAAATAATAATAATGGTAGCAGCCAGTAAAGTCCATATAAACTTGAACATGGTCAGTAGTGTAGGGCATCTGGAGCAGGTCACAGTAGTTGGTTGTTGGTGGGCAGCTGGTCTAAGGTGGCATCATGCAGAGATAGTATTCAATCTTACATCAGTGTCGGGCCGGACCGGTGGGCAATCACTCACTCAGATGGAATTAGTTCTGTTTGGGTTTATAGAATACAAAGATTATGAGACTTATCAGAGTGTGGCTAATTACTCCGGCAGAACTATCTAGAACCACCTACCTAAAATGAGAGAACCAGAAGGTAAACAAGCATGGGAGCTCCCTGAGACACTGGCAACCCTCTGCTCACCGTCAACAAACCTGAGTGATCGTGTGAGCAGTGGTATGACAGCCCCAGCTTCTCAGTTCATTATAAATCTTTACGTCAGTGCACTCCTGGATCTACAACCTTTCTATAATGTAAAGTGTTACCAAAAGCTAAACTAAACAGATATGTTTTCAGCCTAGTCTTAAAAGTTGAGACTGTGGTTGAGTCCCGGATGTTGTCTGGGAGGTTATTCCAAAGTTGAGGGGCCATATAAGAGAAGGCTCTTATACAGTGCTGATAGAACTGGACTAATATGATCACATTTTCTGGTTTTAGTAAGAACCCTGGCTGCTGCATTTTGTATTAATTGAAGTGTATTTAGGTTTCTGCTAGAACATCCTGATAGTAGTGCATTACAGTAATCTAACCTAGAAGTAATGAATGCATGTACCAATTATTTTGCATCATGTAGGGAGGGATAAGGCATTTCTTAACTTGAAAAATTGTGAAAACTGTCTTCCCATCTGTCTGTATGTCTATCTGCTTGTCTTCTCATTTATCTTATCTTCCTGTCAGTCTATCTGTCTGTTTGTCTGTCTCCTTGCCTTCCCATTTATATGTCTCTCTGTCTTACTGACTGTCTCTCTGGCTGCCTATTTGTCTGTCTGTATGTCTAACTGACTGACTACCTGTATGTCTGTTTAGAGCTGAAAGCCTGTCTGAGCTGGATCTGAGGATTATGCTCATATAGTTCTCCACACTGCTGAATCTCAAAATCACAGATAATGGCTGACCCCTACCAAAACAGTTATCACCATGGTGACCCTGATGGATATGGTACATACGGTGAAGGTGGTCAGGATGGTTATGGCTACCAAACTGACTACCCACCTCAAGAGGAGGATGCCGCCAGCGATGTCACCGAAGGTCACGATGAGGATGATCAGATGTATGAGGGTGAATATCAGGGCATCCCTCATCCGGACGAGATTAAAGCTGCCAGGCGGGCAGCACGGGCCAAGGCTCGCGCAGTAGTGGATGCCGTGTCAGAGCAGGCGGAGCTGGCAGAGCAGTATGAAGACATCATGGAGGACTGTGGACACGGACGTTTCCAGTGGAGCCTGTTCATTGTGCTGGGCCTGGCCCTTATGGCCGATAGTGTGGAGTGTTTCGTGGTGGCCTTCGCCCTGCCCAGCGCTGAGAAGGACATGTGCCTATCCAATGCAGAGAAAGGCATGTTAGGTGAGTTTCTAACAAAAACAGCACATTTCACATTTATCATCAAAATATTTACATATATACACCTACTCAGCCAAACCCAATTAGGGTCATCTACTCACACTACTGGTTAACAAGGGTAGCCATCAGAACAGAGTGCATTATGCAATTCCAAATAGGAAAAAGATGGAACACTATGAAAAATCTAAACAACAAACTTTAATTTCATTTCAGACAGTATGAAACCAAAAATATGTAATGTTTTGTTTGGTCAACTTATTTTCATTTGTTAATATACATCCATTCCTAGATTTCAAGCCTGTAACACATTTCTTAAAAACATTGAGAAGGGGGTAATTTAGGGCTAGTAATAATTTATATATACAGTGAGGAAAATAAGAATTTGAACACCCTGTGAATTTGCAAGTTCTCCCACTCCCAAGGCGTATGTCCACTGTGAGAGACATAATCTAAAAAAAAAAATCCGGAAATCACAATGTATGATTAATAAGTGATTGAACTCATGATTTGGTAAAAAAGTACAAGAGTCTCTGAGGAGCAAAAATGGGCAGAGGATCTCCAGTGTCCATAACTGCATGAGAAAATGACTCATTAATTAAAAAAAGAAAGATTGGAAATGATTTGCATATTTCTCCCCTACTGTGTAGTGCATCATTAAATGACTCAAGGAATCTGGAGGAATTTCAGTGCATAATGGGCACAAGCTTAAGCTGAACACCTGTGATCACTCAGACAGCACTGCATCAAGAACCATCAATCATCAATAGCTGATATATCCACATGGTCAAAAGATTACTTTAGCATACCTTTATCAAACTCTACAATACATTTACATTCACAAAAACCACTTAAACCTTTACTGTGTAAAAAAGAAGTCTTATGTTAGTCATGCCCAGAAGCAGTCTGGACTTCTCTGAGTTTGAGGCATCTGGGATGGACCATCACACAGAGGAACCATGTAATGTGGTCAGTCATCATCATCATCATATCCAGTTTTATTTGTTAACTGCTGCAAGAGTCCCAGACACTGGGGTGGGCAGCAGGCAGCTAGATTGTTTAACACCCAATCTCTATACATTTCTGTCAAGAGGGTCTAGCTTGTCAAGGTTGTAAAGTTTTAAGTCCCCTTTGACACAATCTAACCAGGTCTTTCTCGCTCTACCTTGTCCTCTGGGGCCTGGCAAGGGCATACTTAGGATGGAGTTGTTGCAAGAGGAGGCACACATAACATGTCCATACCATCTCAAGTGTCTGGTGCGAAGAGCCTCTGTCACCTCCAATAACCCCAGCTTTGCATACAGTGTTGAAGTGGATATGTCATTATTTGGTTTGACACCAGAGATCCATCAAATCATAGACCTTTCGTTTCAACAGGGCCGCTGTAAGTCTGGAGCAGTAGGTGCCCATGTTTCACTATCATGCAGCAGGGCAGAACAAACACAGTTGTTAAACACTTTACCCCATATGTTGAGGGATACATGCTTGGAAGTCAGAATAGGCAGGAGCTTCCTAAACTTTCCCCAGGTAGTACAACATCGGGAAATAATGGCATGTTTACAACCACCACCAGCACTGAGCATGTCACCAAGATATCAGAAATTTGCTTCCACATCAAGCAGGTGACCGTCCACATCTAGTTGAGTGACAGATCTGCCATCTATCAGCTTTGCACAGCCACTGCATCTAGGGCACACATAAGATGGGTTGGCCACGAGTCTTCCTTTGATGCCACTGTAGTTCTTGTGTACCCAATGTCTGCACTGGGAGCACTGGATTGAATTTAATCCAACACCACTGCGACAAACAGCACAAGAGAATGCACCCGAGTCTCGTAGGAGATCCAAATCAGCACCAGAGATCTTAATCTTTGTTTTCTTCATGTTGACTCTCAGTCCTTTGTTTTCCATACCATTCTTCCATACCTGCAACTTTGCAATACATTCCTCTAGTGTCTCAGCCATCACAGCTAGGTCGTCTGCAAACAGGAGCTCCCAAGGCACACCAGTGCGAAATTCACATGCAAGAGCCTCTAGAACTAGGATGAAGAGCAGGGGACTTAGCATCAAACCCTGATGGACACCCACTTCCACTTCAAACTCCTCGCTGTATTGCCCGTTAACTTGTACACTGCTTCTCACATCAGTGTACATACCCTGAAGGACACGTACAGCCCATTCCTCCACACCCAGACTCCTCAAAACCCACCAAAGAACTTTCTGTGGTACCCAATCGAAGGCCTTTTCAGGTCTACAAAGGCAATATAAAGAGGCTTTATTGCAGCTATATACTTCTCCTGCAGCTGGCGCAAAATGAAGATAGCATAATTTGTACCTCGATCTGGGACAAAACCAAACTGCATGGAGTCAATGACCACCATACCCCGGATGGAACTGTCTAGCATGCGCTCCAGCAAATTCATAACCTGATCTGTGAGCTTAAGGCCTCGATAATTACCTTGGTCGAGGGCGTCTCCTTTACCCTTGTAGAGGTTCACGATGTAGCTCTCTTGAAAGTCCTTTGGGATCACTCCACTATAGAAGACAGCTTCAGCCAACATTCTAAGCATCCCTAGGCCCTCCTCTCCTGTAGCCTTCAACATCTCCACAATGATGCCTGATGGGCCTGCAACCTTGAAGCATTTCATTTTGCTAAGGGCCTTGCAAATGCAGTCTATGGTGACAGGAGGAGGAGGACCCTCCACAGGAGCAACCTTTGGTAGTAGGTCACTTGGCCACTTGAACTCAACATTCAGGAGTCTGGCATAGTGCTCCACCCAAGCCTTCATCTTGTCCACATCATTCAGCGATAGTTTTCCAGCATCATTCCTCATACACTTCTCACCTCCCACATCCTGATTTGTTCTGTCCATTTGTTTTGCAAGCTTGTAAATACTGCTATCAGTTGAAGAGATGTAAGCGAACTGCTCTTTCTCAGCTGTTGACTTCACCTCCCAGACCACAAGCTTCGCTACACGCTTTGCCTCATAGTAGGCAGCTTTAGCTTTTTCCACTTCAGACGAGTTGGCCATTTTGGACAGAGCTTTATATGTTTTGAAACAGGCTCGCATCACTTTGATCACATCTGGTATTTTGGAGACAACCCCTTGTAGCTGGTCGTAGAAGAACTCTTTCTTAGTGTCAGAGAGTCCTGACTGTGGTGCGTATACAGAAAGAAAGGTGAAGATACCTTTGCCGATCACAAGTCTCATGAGGATGATTCTGTCCAAGACACGCTGAACATCAAACACTTTGTCAACCCATTTTTCAGCCAACAGTATTCCAGGACCTCCTAGGCCCCTATCATTTCCACACCAAAAGAACTTGAACATAGAGTCCTTTCCCTTGATTTGGCAGGTCTGATTTGCTGTGAGACAGCCGGCCCATCTGTGCTCTTGCACACAACAAAGATCCACTTTTCTCCGGGTCAGTGATTCGACCACCTCACTGCCCCTCTTATTCAGAGACCCCACATTCCATGTTGGTGCCCTGAACTTGGTATTAGTCGGGTGCTCATTGGATTTGCTATGATGGCCGGACCCTGCCTCCCGCACCCAAGAGTCAGACAAGCCCGAGACGCCACCGGAAGCACTATGACTGCCACCCGCACCACCTAACTGAGATTTCAATAAACTTCTAGCCATATTGTGAAACACAAGTTTTTTCCTAGCTGACTTCCTAACTCGATCCTTTGCGGCATCCGAGGTGATCCGCCGTTCCCACATTTGGGCTGGGCACCTAGCCATTGTCCACTCTAAATGTAGATCCTCCGCCGAGCCACTGTAGCAACTGTACCAGAACATCCGTCTGTCAATGACTGCCGACAGTTACCACACTGTCATCCAGATTATGACAGGCCATACAACCCAATGGCAGGGGCAAGTGAGCAACATGTTTGATCTTCCAGTTTGTTGACCTGTGACATTGCTCTTCTAAATGGCAGCCCATAACCCAGGGAGGGGGGCAATCCAGGTACTGACCCCCAGCCTAGGGAGAGCCTGAAGGCAACTGTGGTTAAGGGCAGCCTCACATTTCCACACTCATTTGCAGGAGTGCCACTGCTGGATGCAGTTTAAAGTCATACTCAGGAACCCAGGTCAGATAAATCTATATTCCAGATCTTTCTTTTTTAAAAGAAATAGATAGTCTGTGCTCCAGACCAAAGAGAGAACGGACCATCCAGACTGTTATAAGTCCAAAAGTCAGGGTCTGAGGTTGTGTCAGTGCTCTTTGTGAATCTCATTTATGCTCTGAAAAACATCTGCTGCAACATCTGCTGCCTTCAAGACCACATCTTTTCCAGAAACATCCATGTATTTTTCAACAATGCCAAACCACACACAGCACACATTACAAAGACATGACTGTGGAAGAAGAGAGTACAGGTACTGGACTGGCATGTCTACAGTCCTGATCTGCCCCTAATAGAGAATGTTGGAGAGTTTAGAAATGAAAAAATGTGATGACAACCCCATACCGTTGTACACCTTAAGACATGGTTACAGGAAGAATGAGACAAAATAACACCTGAAACACTTCACCACTTGGTGTCCTCTGTGCCAAAACATATTTTGAATGTTGTGAGGAGAAATTACAACGGCAGCAACATTCCTGTATCCTGTGATGAAAGGTTAGAAAATGATCATGTAAACATGAAATATAACAGTTCTGTTAGTATATAGAGTGTAGCTGTAGTTTGTGAAAGTCATCTTCTAGTCCTTCAACTACGGTCAGTTTCTGACAACAGAGCTATGTATAGTAGACTTAGGTGGAGGTGGAGGTAGGTGGAGCTCATAAAGTGGCCAGTAAGTGGACATCATAGTCATTTTTATGGAGTCAAACCCTCAGCATTTATTTAAAAACACAAACAAGAGATCTTGAAAACATTTAGGCACAGTTCCCACTTCAAATGTATGTGACCCCGGATGAAGCGTCCATTTGCATACTCCTACATAAAGTCCCAGTCTAATTACTCTGAGTGAGTTTCTGAATTGGGACAGGCCTGGATGGTGGCAAGCGTTCAATATTTGCCAGCAGCTACTTAAGCAGAGCATAAATTAGGAATGCTCTCAAATTAACTAATGGCACCTTCAATGGTGAGATTAATCTGACTGTTTCTCCTTTTACTCTGCATCAATATGAAGCTAAGTTCAGGCAATTATTGGAAATAGCAAACATTAACTGAAGACCAGTCTACAAGAGCAGTTGCAGTGTTAGCTACTGTGCTATATGAACCGAATCACCTTTTGGAACACCTGACATTCATTATGTGTCGCTATGCTAAAGCTTCCCTACAGTAACTCTAAAGAAAAGGTGAAATGTTGTGGCATTTGTCACATCTCTTAAAACCTGTGCATCATCAAGAATCCCAGGTTGTAAAGATGATAAGGTTCCCAGACAACAAATTGGTCTTTGTGTGTTTAAGGTGGTAGTAACTTCAGGGTGCACTTCTTGCGCTGCACAAGAAAGATCAGGCTATAGATACCTGTGAAGGGATTCATATATTGAGAAGAGGTGGTACAGTGCAGCAAGTGTCTCGTTCAATGTGTGGACAAAGCAGATGGTAATGATTGGCTAAAAGGAGTGATGCCATTTGGACACCAAAGGAATTTGCAGGTATATGGAAGCTTACAGTCATATAGATCTACCAGCAGTGGCAAAAATCCCAGTCTACACAAAAATCACTTCACTTCCAGACAAGAATTACTTCTAGAAGTCAAAACAGGTCATTCACAACTAATTTCTGAAAGAAAATTCCACAAAGACCTGCAGACCTTCAACATATGGAGCAGAGTGGCAGCAAGAGACTTTCAGTCTTGTGTGCTGTCGACCACAATTCTGAGGAGAGTTTCCTGTAGACTGAGATGTTTAGCACTGCTGGTAGACAATGACTGTACTCTTCCATACACCAGCAAATTCAGCTGCTTCCTTCACACTCTGACCTTTAGTGCCCAAGCACTGTTTAAAACTGTTTGCTAGCTGTGCTGTCTTATTGCTAAACAAACTGGGGACTAGTGTGTTTGTTCCCAGTTGGATTGACAACTTCTAGTCTACACAGCATAAGGAACTTTCAACCAATCAGAGAAGAGTTCATCGATCAGCACGTCGCCTAATCTAATGCACCTGTCTTAGGCTTTACTTGAACTCTGCTGTCTTGTTCACCTTTGTGAAGTATTTCACCCTTCCTTGAAGTGCTCTCTGTATCAGTTCTCTCCTTAGCTTTGTTTTTGTGTTTTTGGCTTTATCTCTTTATGCATGGCTTTGATCTTATGTATGGCCTACTGTTTTTTCTTGATATATTTTGCAGTGCTTTCAGTAAAGTAAATTTTTTCATTTTATCCATATGAGTGTGCTGCACATTTATTTTTCCAGCATAACATGTATACTCTGAGATTTGCCCCCAATTTTGATATAAGCAAATAGACCCACACAAACACACACATACACACAGAGTCCATGGTCTAGCATCACTCCGCCCCTCCAGTAAAAAGTCATTATCTGTGTGAAGATATAGAATTTCTCAGAAAGTCTAGTAACTACAGTGTAGTAGCATCACATTTCATTGAGGCACAGCTCGCTCAATCCAGGAAAATAGTGGATTAGTTCAGCTTAGGTGTCAATGTTTCATTACTATTTGGCACCCTCTGGTTGAGTATTTTACATTACAGGGTTACAGGAATCCAAAATGTCAAATAATGTCAACATACTATTTTCAAAACCTCCATTTAAGGTACAATTTTATTATTTTCACCGCATTTCATGGCAAATAGTCTATTTCACAGGAAAATGCACGTCACGGTTTGCGATGCAATTTTCACTTCCCTCTGACTTATGGACGCACTCCAAACGAAAGTTCCTAGTGGTGACTCTGAGATAATAACTGCCCAGTTCAAACAGGACACATTATAATATTAACTGAGCACGTGTTTTTGAAGAAGATTTCTTTAATTTTCACAGATTCTACAAAACGTACTTGTTAACAAAGATACCCCACAGCAAAAAATAGTCAGTACTATTCTTCTAAAAATAAAAAAGTAACTGTGTATGTAATCCAAATACTTGTATTCTGTTACATCCAAAGCCTGCGTGAGACACAGATGGTCGTGCTGAGGGGGAGAGCTCATAATACCAGAGAGAGATGGTGTTATCTGAGCTGCTGAGCACCTCCTCCTCTGTCTCTCTGCAGGAGAATCCGTCCATCCTCCTTCTCTCATTGGTCAGCTTTAATCCCTGCAGTCCATACACACGCACACAAACACACACACGCACACAGGCACACGCGCACACACACACGCGCACACACACGCACATGCGCGCGCACACACACACACACACACACACACACAGCCATACTGAGGCTGTTCAGATTTTCATTTAAGTCAGTATTTACTGGTGAGGACCTGATGCTGTAAACACAGGCCGTCCACCATGTCAGAGAAACACTGTAAACTCTGGGGCTGTAATGAGACATAACAAAGCCAAAATGTGGTAATTTCAATTGTGAAGATGGACAATATCACACATTTAGTTAATTATACCATTTAATGTAATTACACTGTTTGACCACCAGATGTCACAACATGTTTACCCCACAGCAGAACAGAAAGCCCCACTCCCACACAGCTACACTCTTTAACCTCCATAGTAGCCTCACAGCTTCTTCCATTCTGTAATGTCTACATTTTAAATATTTACCATTTTATACAGAAAAGTGCAGATTATTTTACACTATAGTGACACAAAAAGAACACTTTGGATGTTTTATATAAGCTTTACATGGTAAAGTACATTTAGTTTACAGCTTACTCATGTCTTTTATTAGCAGGAGTTTAAAATATTTTTTTTGTTTTGTAAAAACACAGACATATTTTGCACTGTTTGCACTACAGAGATAAATAGTCGGTGCCTCATTATTTTCATCAAATTCTGCTGAAAATTATTGTAAGAAAGTCAAAATCATGAGCATAGTACGTAAGTACACTCTAAATAAATGCTGTAAACAAAGAGAGAGAGAGAGAGAGAGAGAGGAGACAGAGAGAGGGAGTGTGTGTGTGTGTGTGTGTGTGTGTGTGTGTCAGATGAAGGTCAGGGTGTGTGTATTGATCTGCTGACTTGGCTGTTCCCTCAGACAGGCAGAGAGGAGGGACACTCACTCTTTCTCTCTCTCTCTCTCTCTCTCTCTCCCTCTCTCTCTCTCTCTCTCTCGCACACACACATACACACTGCTACATCACTGTGAGTTATTAAAGAGAAATGCAGGAAGTGCCCCCCCTCCTGCTCCCCAGAGTCCAATCACAGAGCAGTGTGAAGTCTTCTGTGCTTCTTCACAGCATTAATAATAAGTACACTGTCCATCCAGAACACTGTGACCACCTGCTGCTGCAGCTTTTTATTTTTTTGCAGAGTTTATCATCCTTTACTGCAGCCTCTGTTCTTCTGAGAATACTTCACACCAGAGTTTAGAGCATTGCTGTTAGGATTTGAGTGCATTCAGCCATGAGAGGGTTAGTGAGGTCTGGTACTGACACTGGCACTCCAGCTCATCCTAAAGGTTGGATGGAGCTCCACAGCCTGATCCTGAGTACTGCTCCTCAAGCTCTGATATAATCATTCCTCTAAAGTTCAGGTGAAAGGAACTGTTCATATTTCATGTCATTTCTGTAAGCGATCCCTGCTGGCAGTCAGCTTCACTAAAAGCACTGTGACAGGTAAATGGCCCACTGGTGAGAAAGTCCACTTAACCTGCACACAGGTACGTCTCCACATCTTCCTGCAGGGGGCTTCAAATCACCATGTTCTGAAACTTTTACATGCAATTACACCACTTATAGAAACGAAGACAAAGGCTTTAATAGCAACGTGTGCTTTAAACTTCACTGTGAAGTCATAAAAAATCTCATATAGAGAGAAAAGGAGCTGAAGGAGAGAGTGCACCCTTGTGGTGACCTAAAGCTACTGCACCAATAGATATTTGTACAGAAGCCTGATTCGGATTGGACTACTTTCCGCAGAGTTGAAACTCCTGCATTAAACTGACTCCAGGATCAGAGAATTATCAGAGAAGCTCTATATTAAGCAGAAATGACACTTGTTTTGGTTGGACACTTGTTGTCTTCGTTAGAGGTGCTGCTGAGGAAGTCCAACATGAATGGGCTCCTATGGAGCTTTACTGCAAAATTATAATTTCTAAATTATTATTCTAACCAGTGGCGGATGCTGGTCTTTCAAGGAGGGGAAGCTCAATTTCGGGCTACATCATAAAATGTGTCGGTTTATTTATATGTAAATTCTACCCTCCATTCCTTTTCAAGAAATTGATCTGTGACCCTGTCGTACCAACAAGGCGTCTTTTCCAGGGACTTGACTAGTGTCCTCTCAATGGTCAGCAGAGAAGACATGTTTATAGATAACCACGTCATCGAAATCCAGTGGTGTTCCCACGTGAGAGAGGAAGTCGAGGAAAAGAGAGATAT
>BRDA01007491.1:17921-45483 GCA_036984385.1 Crenuchus spilurus | reverse complement strand
CTGTGGTAACAGTGAAGGTGTCAGTAATTACAGACATGCTGGGAGCTTCAGAGTTTTTCCCTCAAAACTGTGGTACTTATTTTAATTCAGTCACGTGTAAAATTTCAGAAGTGGTGGACTGTTGGTGTTCGGACTTTAAAATGTACCATAAAACAAAAACTCTTATAGTATAAAAATAATAGTGTTGCAAATGCCTTAAGTATACGTTTTAATATCAGACGATCCCAGTGGATAGATCTGAACATATTCATATTTTCTCCCTGAGTTGGTAGACAAACCAGATCGGACAGTGCAGACTAACTGGGTCCTTTTAAAAACGGGACTGCAAAAAAACACACCCTTGTCTGTGGTTCAACTTTACATTAAAGCTGGGCTGGATTACAAAAACTGACGATACTGACTAGTTTTCATAGTTCATTTTATGTTATATATTTATAAGCTTTCTACATTTTACAAAATGTTGCACCTTAAAAACTATGACACTGTTTTACCTCCATTCACTCACTGAGACACTTCACTGCGGTCCAAATAGTTATGGCCAAATGACTGGATTGGCATCCATATTCTACAGACCTAACTCTGATCATCTGTGCAATGTGCTGGAACAGCAAGTCCGATCAGCAGTGGCTCCACTTCACAACTTACATTCACTTAAGTGAGTGTCTTGGTGATGTGTTCAGCTGAAATAAGCAGAGACGACATTGTAGTAATAAAAATAATAATAATATCAGGTGTAGACCATTGCTGTTGGAACAAAACCTTGAATCTCAAAAAAAGTTTCACCAGAAGCATTGTTTAGAGAAGTCCATGTAACGATATTTTTAGAATAAGTTCTATTTGTCCATTGTTTTTGAAATGTGCAATAATTGACATACAAGTATATAAATGCTACAACCATGCTTCACCCAGTACCCTATAATCATGCCTTTTTTAACATTAATCACATCACATCTTTTGTGGTTTTACACTCTGCTAAAACTGACTGGTGTGTTCACTTATTTATACACGTCCCTGGCAAAGTTCATTCCAAACCAGAAGTAGTCATAATGTTCTGATATGGTCATTTATAAGCTTATACAATATACTCTGTAATAACTTTTTTGTATTTAACCGGGAAATTTTGTCCCAGTTATCGTTTAAAAATTTTGGATTTATGATTTTCATGACCTATAAGCCAAACTGATGGCTTGAAATATGTCACTTTATGTGTAATTAATATAATATATGACAGTTCAGCTTTCTGAATTGAATATATACAGTACAGCCCTATACAAAATAGTTATATATAGTTGAAGTGCAAATCATTAAAATGTAAAATCTTTCTTTTTGTTCACTGAAGGAAAGAGTTAAGTGTGTATTAAAATCCTAAATCTCATCTGCATTATCTGGTTTAATTATATTTACAAATCTTATTTTTATACTGTGTTATTTTAATTTTTTACACTTTATTTTATTTTCATTTTATATATATTCTCTACATTTTCTATTGATATGTAAGGTGACCTTCACTGTCTAGAAAGGCGCCTATAAATAAAATGTATTACTATTATTAAAATGTGCTGAAGTCTGTTTTCTGTAGAAGATGGTTCACTTATTTACACATAAAGCATCAATAAATACATGGAGTTTAAGCAGGCTGTACATATTTACTCATTAAATGTGCTTACATACAGGAATACATGTCATCTCACATCCTGATTTTGTATTATTTGTAATTTGTACAAATTTTTTTGTAATTCTCCTCCAGGTCTGATAGTGTTCCTGGGAATGATGTTCGGAGCATTTATTTGGGGTGGAATGGCAGATAAAGTGGGTCGAAGAAAGTGTCTGATCATCGTTTTGGCCATGAACTGCATCTCTGCCTTCCTCTCCTCCTTCGCCCAAGGCTACGGCTCCTTCATCTTCTTCAGACTCTTCTCTGGCATCGGGTGAGGCAGAGAGAGATAATAACTTTGCTTTAATGACTTTAATCACTTCAATATATGTATTAGTACTATGACTGTCCTAACACCTGAGTAAGCTATAATAATAGGCTTATATTTATAATATGATGAAGGCCTCAAAACCAGATTACAACCACTGTCAGCCACTCTAACCAGATTAAAATATGTGCAGTCGCAAGACACAGACTCATAGCCCCATAGTAGTACTATAAGAGTTTTTTGGTGGTCATGGTATTTTTAAAATAGTCCAAAAACCAACACTCCACCAGCTCTGAAAATGTACTGCATTTTTTTTAAAAAGCCAAATTTTGGCAACCCTGAAGCCACGTCACCAGTGTAGCTATAGTTACTGGCACATTCATGGTTACCACAGAAACTCAAACAGGTATGTTTGTGATGTATGGAAGTGCAAATCTGATATGATCACGTACAAATAATTGTCCAGACTTTCATCTCAAAGCGGAGAGTCAATAGAGTGGACAGTCATTTGAGTGCAGTCAGGGGTGGACCTATTATGTTTGGTGCCCTGGGTGAACAACCCCTATGACCCCACAAGTGGACGATAGGGAACCGATATGTAGGACAGACAGGGTATATGAAATAATGCATTTTATTTTTTGAGGGGGAGGTTGGGGCTGGGCACTCTTGATGAGACTGAATGCAGTTTGAAAATAGCCGTATATAGCCATTACATTACCCAGTTGGGTGGCTAAAGCACAGAGTGCTTCCTGATGTATAATCCAGTGCAACTTCAGAGCCTCACCTCCAGACTCATTAACTTTTCTGCAGACCATGGAAGTCATTCTGTTTCACTCGCTCGTCATTGCGGGAGCCCCATCAGTGGTGACTCCACACAACTTGTCAAAAGGGAGACTCATGGTTTCGTTGGCAATTGACACAGCCTCAAACATATCATATCCTGTTGTTGTGTCTGTGAGGCTCCTTAAATTGAAGAGCTCTTCTAAAATGCTGAAGTCATCATTAATCCCTCTCAAATAATTGAACAGCTGAGCCTGTGTCTGTGGTGTCAGCACTTTCATCACACAGTTATAATCTGAGTAAAAATCAAATGTCCAGGCTAGCTGCTAGTTGTTTCACCTTCTGTTCTTGTTCAACAGCAGTGCCTGACTTGAAAGAGTGATGCTTTGTTTCATAATGTCTAACATTATACTCCTTCATTACAGCAACTTTCCTGACTAATTTCCCACAAGTTTCCTGACTAATTAAACATACACACTTCCCTCTGAACTCAGTGAACAAATATTCATTTTCCCAACCCGCCTGAAATCATCTGCATTCTGTCTGTTGTTAAATTCTTTGGAAACCCCATGTCTACCCAAAAGCTCAGGAACATTAATGTAGTTGTAACATCATTAACGTTTTGCATTAGGGGGTAAAATGAGATGGAGAGTGATTTAGATTTTCTTTATGTGACAGTAACACCCAGTGATCAAACTAGGAATCTAGTTTTTTGTACAACCTGCTTAATAGCAGGACAACCTTCATTTTATTTCTAAAATACCTTACGGTCTGTTCTAAAAATGCTAATGTCCCGCAAATGGCCCCCTGGCAGGACTTTGGCTATGCCTGCTCTACACCATATTAAAACTACTTTCAGCCACTCTAAATAATATTATAACCACATTTAAATGCTCTAAACCAGATTATAATCACAGATAGTGATCTGCACAGAGTCATATTTATAACAATCAAGCAGTGGATGCTGGTGGAAAAAATATTCTAGGTGGGGCTGTATGAGCCATATGTAATCCCAGTATTATTGAAGACAAACTTTGCTCTATGAAAAAGTCAGTAACTATTTAACTGGCATTAAAAATCAGCAGACTAATAGTTAATGTAAACTGTCACTAGTTACATGTAAATATGTAAAGATGTACAGTACAGTATGTATCATTAGATTGTCTGGTTCAGAAACATACAATAAAATGAGTAAAAACACTATTAAGACTAAATATTAGACATGTCTAGAGTCTTTGTCTGACAGCTGTGGTGATAAATGAAGACAACTGTTGTCCTTAGACAACAGATTTGAGTACTCTGATTAACTACATTTCTGTTGCTATGCAGTACCTTGTGTCAGCAGGTCAGTGATTGGCTGCTGCTTCTCTGACTGGGTGATATTTCTGTCACAACAGAAGAAAGAGAGAACGAACCAGGAAGCTCATTACCCCCAAAATATTTGATGTTATTGTGCATGTTTAGCACTTACATACATACAGTTGTTAATATTTTTATTAAGGATAAAAATTTTAAACTATTTCCAGCATGAAAGGTGGCACCCTGACACTTCAAACAAGCCCATTAACTTCTTATGAAGGTCTAAAATAAGACTTCTGTCACTCAGTCACACATAAAGCTTTTTGTTGACTGTAGCTGGGATGTTGCCATAACAAAAAAAACCACTCAGCTCTTCTATTCTGTGAGGTTTGTGTGATTTGTGCAGAAATTCAAAATGGCAAACTGTAGTTTTCGAGTCATGGGTGGAGCTTCTCTGCAGGAGGCAGGAAAAAGTCCCCACCTTTTGCACTATGTTGTCTTATTTCCCAGTCTGTGCTTGGTAGGGGCTCCAGATACTAGATATTTTTTTGTTGAATCTTTAGAGGATGATAGTTGTGATAATAACCCAGTCTCTCCAATCTGACACTCCACCCTGGTGTGAGTAAGGCATGTTAGGACATATGGCTTCCTCCCCCAATGGCCAGTCCAGTTTAATTATAGCTCATACACCCTGCATGTGGTCCAGAACAGAGCAGGTAGCTGACCAGATCTAAGACATGACATCTGAATATAAATATTAACACATCAGTCTGAAGAGGACTGCATTGATTTTAAAGTGTCACAGAATAATCAATTTTAAGAGTACTCAGTAAAATCCAGTCTTGGAACATTAAATGTGTAATGGAAAACCAAACCTGTTTTCCATTAATAACTTTGTCTAATATCTAAACATTACTGAAGATTTCATCACTGGTGTGTCCATACAGCCCATATACAGAAACTGCACTGCAAAAACAGCCTGTTTTGAATTTCAAACTATTTGTGATGTCATAGAGTCTAACATATTTACATATACCGATCTGTTCTGGAAAAGTTGTAGTCCTGCCCCTTAACACAAACGTGTGTCAGCCTGGACTGTTTTCTGAATGAGGCACAACACAGGGCAACCAATCAGAGCATAACTCATTTACATATATCAGTCTTAAAGGTACAATAACAAAAACAGTTTAATTCTAAACCATTAAAAATGGGCACAGATTAACATGAATGTGCTTTTGTGCATAAAATCACACATATGTTATATGTGGAGCTCAAGCAAAGTAATTCAACAAAAGAAAATATGGACTGCATATATAATATTTAACTGCAGACAGGGGCTGACTTAGTGATTTTCTTAATAATTATATATGTACACACGCATTTAGTTTATTTCACTATAGAAACTATACTATAACCAATTACAGATATGTCTTTTGGAAGTGATTATTAAATATTCAGACTAGACTAATAAGTGCCCTTGGCTAATGGGGGCCCTAGGTGACTGCTCACCTTTGTTTTGTGTTAAAATTGTGTTTGACTTCACATAATTGAATTTAATTAAATTAATGTGACATTTGAGATTTTAGGAACTTCCAAAAACATTCGAATAGTAAGATAATTACTGTTGTGTGCACTTTACATTTCAGCGTTAGGTTTTATTAGTGTACGCTGATCATTAGGAAAGAACAGGCATTCTGGTTATTTCTTACCCAAGACTGGAACACTTGTGGTCAGCAGGGATTGGAGGACATTTGGCAGCTGAGAGCTGATTATCCAGGACACATGCAGAGTCCTGATCACTCACAGTAAGAGAGACAGATGATAATACAAAGAGGAGGAAAGTTCAGTCAGTATAGTGATGCTCTAGGGTTCTTTTTTTAACATTCTCAGCAAGTCCAGATCTTAATGATGGACTCCGACGAGGACTGCACATCAAATAACTGAACTGAAGCTGAATGTGAAATTAGTGACCAGTTCTTGGAGTGAGCTAAAATGTGTGTGTGTTCTGCAGGATTGGAGGGTCAGTGCCCATCGTGTACTCGTTTTTCTCAGAGTTTCTGCAGATGGATAAGAGAGGAGAGCATCTGAGCTGGCTCTGCATGTTCTGGATGATGGGCGGCATCTACGCTTCCTTCACTGCCTGGGGAATCATTCCCCGATATGGTAACATATCAGTATAGTATAGTACAGTATAGTATAGTACAACATATTATGGTATTTTGTAGTGCAGTACAGTAGAGTATATTATAGAACAGTGGAACCTTGGTTTTCATCATTAAATGAAATGGATAAATGAACATTTAACATCACTCTTACAGGTTTACGCTCCATTTTAGAGCATGCCAGTGTGGCCTTTGTTTTGTACAGCTGTTCTCAGGGTCCTCGGCCACTATTTGTTTTCACACCTGTTTTCAGGCAGTACTGCTGCATGTTTTAATTTGTTTTGAGTGTTATTAATGAGAAACAACAAAAAAACAAAGCCAGAGAACAAACAGCAAAGCCAGAATTAATGACAAATGCATGTGTGAGTGAGGAACGCGTGAGTGAATGCTTTGTTTTTGCTAAATTAACTGCGAGTCACTTGAGCACACCAATGAAAACTGGGCGATTGAACGATAACTGGGACAAAATTTCCCTGTTAAAAGTTGACGATAACCAAATTGTACGATAAGCAGGATAAACAATAACCGAGGTTCCACTGTATAGTGTATTGTATAGTATATTGTATAGTATATTAAAGGACATTGTAGTACAGTAGAGTATATTATAGTGTAGTGTAGTATTGTATAGTACAGTACAGTATACTATAGTGCATATGTTGAAATTATACAAAATAAAATCACAAAAAAGAGTTACATGCCATTTCCTTCAACCAGCATCTATAATCACACACTACCTCACAAGCTCTGCACACAGATCATCAGTTAGACTCTTCCCTTCATCAGTGTTTCACTGAATTAAGCCCCCCAGATTGCTCAAATAAGATGTTTGCCATCCCACACACCATCCAAGCTCACTTCACAGGCCTATTAATGCATACTCAGATCTACAAGTTCCATATGGACATTTCTCTCAGGCCATACCCAGCCTCACTTGCACAGTTAATGCCAACAGTTCTAACACTTACCCAGAGACTCCAACAAACTTTTATACTGCACTTCCCCAACCAACCAACCAACCAGTACCATCCTTATCCACAGCCATTGATACTGTATAGTATAGTATAGTACAATAAAGTTTAGTATACAGTCAAACATAAAAAATTTATATCATATAAAACTTCATAATTTCATCATGAAAAACGTATATTCATTACACATAAACTAAAATATGTCTAGCTTCTTTGTTTTAATGTTGACACTGTTTGAATAGTAATTTACTCACAGTGAAATATTATTATAACTTGAGATTCTAGATTCCATAACCCAAACTGATCAACATTAAAACAACAAAAAAAATGAAATATGTCATTTATGACAATTTACATTTTTAATTCAATTAATGAATAACAAACTTTTTCACAATATTCTATTTTTTACGCATGACTGCATATGTCACATCCTGGTTGTAAGCAGCAAACACAAAGTGAATCTAAAGTGAGCCCATCTCTCCTTCAGCTGTGGTCAAATGAAAAACTGTATGTCACCTTAACCCCCCAGGCTGGCATAAAATCTGCTGAGGGGTCATTTTCTGTAGAAACTGTATAAAAGTATAGCACAGTATAAAGCAACATGGTAAAACACACTGTCCAGTACACTATACAGTAGTCAAGTATAGCATAGCATAGTACTGCACAGTGTACTATGAGGCAATATAATAGAGTACACTATATAACAGCATAATGAATGAAATGAAATGCTACATATGCAGTACATATATAGTACAATGACCACAAACTGATACATTTTCAGTACATCCACCAGTCAAGATACTCAAGCAGTGCTTAGCTTAGCGATGTGTTCTGTGTGTTTGCAGGGTGGGGGTTCAGTATGGGTACGGAGTTTCAGTTCCACAGCTGGAGGGTTTTTGTGCTGATTTGCGCTCTGCCAGCTGTCGCTGCCCTCATTGGCCTCATGTTCATGCCAGAGAGTCCCCGATTTCTGCTGGAGGTATGTAGCAGGTCTCTAACTCAGGTCTCTAACTCAACATTACATTTAGAAAAATGTCAGCAAAAATATATGTCCATGAATATATGAACAGCAACACTATTAGACCGTAAAATCATTGATTTCAGGCTGCACAGCACTACAGGGACATTATGTAGGTCTTCAGTAAAGGGACATTATGCAGTGCTCAGTTCTATTTGTTTGGGACACAAACATCTGTTAAAAAACACTTATTATATCTTTTTATGACATGATTTATTTGAAACAAAATCTTTAATTAGCAGCTCAGAATAGTCAGAAATGAACAAGTTGAGTATAAAGAAGAGAATTTCAGCTTTCATATGACTCCTCCCCTTTTGTGTGGATTATAGAGAAGAAGAAAATCACAAAGCTCTGAATGAAAAGAGTAGATGTGCAAAGTGTGGATGATTCTGGATGATTCTGTGAAGAAAATTCCTAAAGTCGTTTTGCTGAACTAATGCAGAAGTTTTTGTTTTAGCATGCTAAACATGATGAGGCCTGGATGATCCTGAAGCAGGTCCATGACACCAACTGGAGGGCAAAAGGAGAACCTGAGAGAGTTTTCACTGTGAGTGCTAACATGTGCTAATATCTGCCAGAAAAAATGCTGTACTTTAAGGTTCTGTTGAAAATGCTACTGTGCTTAGGGCACCCAAATGCCTAGCACCGGCACTAAACAGGGTTCTTCATTCACAGCACTGTAAGATGATACTAGTAACTCTGCAAAATATGTGACTGGATAGGAAGCTGATTAATTATTCAATCTGTTCTTCTAAATCTTTTTGTTCAGGTGTCTCAAATCAAGACTCCAAAGACTCAGGAGGATGAGTTCTTTGAGATCCAAACCTCCACCGGTACAGCTTTCCAGAGATGGGTCGTCCGCACAGTCACTCTAGTCAAGCTGGTACACTGACACATCTACACTAGTGATCTCTTTTTTACATTAAATACAGTAACTACTTTTGTAGTGCAGAAGAACCAGGCAGCAGATTGTCTTCTCTTCCTGCAGTCACTCACTGTTCTATGCTGCCACCTGGTGGTGATGCTACATTTGAGACAGTTAATTTTTCATACTGATCACACTGTTTAATAGCACTGTTTTTATCTTACAGGTGCTGAAGAATGTCATATCCCTCTTGTCTCGTGAGCTGCGACTTGCTACTCTCCTCATGGCTATTATTTGGTTCACAATGGCCTTTAGGTACGCTAACAGTTACAGGGGTTATGTATAGTCACTCAGTATTCATCTGACTGAAAAAGATGTCAACACAAACAAAATAGCATTAACACTTAAATAAAATTGGCATTAGCATTTAATAAAAAACATTACATGTATTAAAATTTCAAACCTTGCAATTAGCATTTGCATGCTAACCTGATATGCCAATTAGCCACTGTAGCACTCCAAACTCATTACTGGACTGTTCTGAATGGATGCTGTTTTGAGAAATAACTTTATTATCTCTTTTTAGCAAAACTTACTGACACTAATTTTAATCTGCAAAGGAAAAGTGTATCTATGCTCATTTTTTTTGTTATAGTATCTTATTCTCCAGCTCAATATTCTGCTAACACACATTAACTGTGGGTCTGTTATACAAAGTGTTGGGAAAATAAAACTCACTGGATTTTCCTACAAGAGCTCATGTCAAATTAAGTAAATACAGAGAGGGGGATTACCTTTATCAGGGTCCCATAGAACCACTGGAACATAGAAACATAGAATGTTTGTACAAAGGACCTTAGCTATATAAGACCCTTGGAATTCAGGAATCTGGGAACATATGACTTTAAGAAAATATGACCCTGGGAATATATGAAAATGGGTGTCACACCCCCGCTCTCTCCCAGCCTGGCCTGGTGCTTATGTGTATACGTTTTCCCATGTCCATGTGCGCTGTTTGTTTTCATCTACGCCATGTCTCTGTGACCCCGCCCTCGTCATGTCATCCTGTCAGCTGATGTTCTGCATCTGTCTCGTCAAATCCCTCACCATGCTTGTCTGTTTCCCTTGTGATTATGTGTGATATTTAATCTTCCTTATGTCTCTAGTCTTTGTCAGTCATTAGATGCATCAGAATAGTGTATGTCAGTGAGTTAATGTCACCTGGTGTTTTGTGTATCAATAAAGCTTCATTTTGGATTCCTACTTCTGCATCTTCTCTCCTGCTTCAGCTCCACACTGTTACAGTAGGATCATAAGACCCTGAGAACATAGAAAAGTGGGAACATAGGAATGTGGGAACATGTGAACATAGGAACGTTAGAACATAGGAACGTTGGAACATAGGAATGTGGGAATATAGGATCCTGGGAACATATGACTGTAAGAACATAGAACCCTGGGAACATAGGAACGTGGGAATATAGAACCCTGGGAACACAGGACTCTGGGGCTTAGGACCTTGTGAATAGATGACAAAGGAAACAAAGGAATGCTGCAAAAGTAGAGCTGTGAAATATCCCACAGTGCACTTTGAGTAACGCTTCTTTCCATTTTTGATGGTTTGTTTCAGTTACTATGGTTTGGCCGTGTGGTTCCCGGACATGATAAAGCATCTACAGTATGAAGAATATGAGTCCAAAGTGAAGGTGTTCCACAGGGAGAAAGTAGAGCGCTTCCATTTCAACTTCTCCCTGGAGAACCAGGTCCACAAAGAAGGAGAATACATCAACGACAAGTAAGTAGTCCATACAGGACCTTAGATTCATACTTTGAAGTACTAATTATAATTATACTAAAAAGAAAAGGTGTAATAAAATCTTTAGAGTATAAGCTCCCCAGGCAAAAAAATTGTCATTTTGCATGTTTAAGGTAGTAACTTCAGGCTCGTGCAAATGGATGAGGATGTTCAGGCTGTAAATACCTGCAGGCTGTGTAACAGGACTCATAGATTGAGAAGAGGTGGTACCGTGCAGTGAATGTCTCATTCAATGTGTGTAAAGTGTCTCACAAAGCAGATGTTAATGATAAAGCGGTGATTTTATTTGGGTACTAAAGGACACAGTGTGAAGAATGTACCTGAATTTGCTGATTTTACACATCCTGCAGGTATTTATAGCCTGATCATCATCATGCAATGCCATCTGCAGGAGCCTGAAGTTACTACCACCTTAAACATGCAAGAAGACAAATTTGCAAAAAAGACAAAAAAGACCTGAAATATGTCACTTTACATGTAATGAATATAAAATATGATAGTTTACTTCTCTGAACACAAATGAACTTTTTCTAATTATTTGATTTGGTACTGTGTTTATCTTCAACACAACTTCAAGGTGGTCAGAGTATCTACATTGAGCCTTAATTACAATTTCTGCTTACAAACATATACTGTGGTACATCCATGGTTGTATGATAGTATTACCATGGTGAAACCATCAGGTTTGTTTGTACACTACTATGATAGTAGTACCATGATAATACTACAGTAATACAGTAAAACTAGTTTTACCCTAGAAAATACAATACAGTTATATCAGAACATTATGACCACTCCTGGTGTGGAATAAACAACGGGATGTCAAATGCCATGTGACAGGGTTTACTGCATGTATAAATAAGTGAGCGCACCAGTCAGTTGTAGCAGAGTATAAAACTATCATCATAAGCAATGGACGTGATGTGACTGATGTTGAAATGGACATGATAGGGATGGTCATAATATTCGGAATTGACTGTGTATTAGTGGTATTGGGGTAAAACAACTGCTATTCCTTCTGTAGTACAATCTTAATACCATCAGGGTAGTGTCCAGAAAACAATGGTTCTTCCATGGTACTTATAAGGGTCCTTTTCCAAACAGTTTAAACATCTGACAAGTTTGAGAGCTCATACTCTAAATAAACTTTCTTAGGCTTGAACTTTATCATCTTTTCTAGGTTTGTCAACATTGAGATGAAGTCGGTGACGTTTGAGAACTCACTCTTTGAGGACTGTTATTTTGAGGACATCAAGTCCGCAGACACATTCTTCAAGAACTGCACCCTTAGGTCCACTGTCTTCTACAACACTGGTGAGTGCTGTGATGCTTTGCAGATGTTCCTGCAGACCATCTCAGTCCAGCAGATCAGTTACGCCTTTGTTTATTTCTGCAGATTTGTATGAGGAGAGGTTCATCGACTGTAGAATGGAGAACACCAGCTTCTTCAAGACTAAGAAAGGCTGTCATCTGAACTTTGAGGAGGAGAACGATGTTCTCATCTACTTGGTCAGCTTCTTGGGAAGTTTGGCGGTGCTGCCTGGAAATATCATATCAGCACTTTTCATGGATAAAATCGGCAGAATCAAAATGATAGGTGAGGTGACTTCACTGGAGCAAGTCTGATTGAACTTCTGCAGATTTGATGGAGCTGATGTGTTTCAACAGCTGCTGTGATATTGATTCTCACTTTAAAAGAAGCATTGATGCAGGGGGTCAAACTCAATTTATGTAATGGGCCAAATTCTCCCAGTTCAGTATCAGGTGGGCCAGACCACCCTCATCTGAAAAAAAAAGCTCAGTACTGAAAACAAATCAACAACTCATCTCAGGGCATTTTCACACCACTAGTTCGCTTCTCTGCTCTGAATCAGAATGAGTTTGTTTAACTCGCAGCGTTTCCTCTGCTATTTGGTTTGTTTTTACACAGACACAAACTTAAACTCACCAAAATGTGCCCCACCAAACCACCTGAATACATTGTCTCCTCTGATTGGTCAGAGCTGGCTGGCGTGGAAGTAAGAAAGTTAACACTGGAGCAGCGGTAAAAGCTAAAACACTGTCCTGTTGCTGTTGGCATTCACCTTCTGTCTCGCGGCTGACACATGGCACTCACCTGTCCCGAGCCACGGCTTCATTCTGCTGTTTAACTGTTCTGACAGCTCTGACTTATCTGCTGTGAGACAGTGCAGTGTGACACAGTCTATGTGATGGGTTAGTGATGCATGACAGCAGCTACAGAACAGTGCAGTTTTAGTGCTAACCGGCTCTCCGTTTAGCTCAAACTTGTAGAGTTACACTATAGTCAGATCAGATCGAAGTCGGATCGCATTCTCACCACAAGCGAACTGCACCTAAGTTCATTTGGGACCGGATCGAGACCACCTCTTCTTGCAGGTCTTGGTACGGTTCCTTTGATCCGCACCTGAGTGCAGTTACTTTTCAAACCAGACGAAACGAACCGCACCAAGTGAGCAAACGAACCCGAGTCAGTTTTATCCGAAAAATATAGTGTTGGTTTGAAAACGGCCTTAATGTCTGTTTATCTAAGAGGTACATTCTGAGACAACAAACTGAATGTGTTGCAATTTATTATGAACAAATATTCATATCATATTTACCATCACAAACTTATAAAACTGAGTGATATTTATGACAAAACACTGTGCAATTAATTAAGCAATAATACACAAGAGGGAGCTATAACTTTATATATTGGCACTGGTTTTCTGCCCAGTACTAAAGATCAGTACACAATAGCACCACCCTCGAGTATATTATTGTAGCTGGTGCCCCTACAGGTGAGATTCACTTAAAAATCATATTTACATGCTTTTCAATTGACCTCAGATGTCATCAGTACATGATTAGAGTCTACATTTTGCTTCTTTATTTTAGAAATGGAGTTGCAAGGCTAATGTTGCTAACCCTAAAACATAATAGTCATCCAGCTAGCCCCAGATGTCTCACATACTAGTGGATGTGGTTTAAGACACAGTCAGACTTACTGTTAGCTTTTAACAGTAACAAAAACTGTATTCCTGAATGTTGTGTCAGTTATCTTAGAGCAGGAAATACTTGAATCATTTTTGGTGTCATAAATGCAGAGAAATCTGATGTAAGATCAGTCTTCTAGCAGCACTGCTGCTGTCTGAAGTGTCTGTCTGTAGTAATTTTTATTCATGTTTATAGTTCACAATAAGACTGACTGTGTCCTAATAAACCACATCCACTTGTCTGTGAGCCCTTCACTAACATTTGGATGATGATTTAAACATTTTAAAAAGGAAACAAATAAGGAAAACTTGTTTTCATTTGTGTCCTGTGTCCTGTAGGGGGCTCCATGCTGATCTCAGCCGGCTGCACCTTTTTCCTCTTTCTGAGCTTCAGTCAGGCGGCCATCATCGCATGGCAGTGTCTGTTCTGTGGAGTCAGCGTAGCCGCCTGGAATGGCATCGAGGTCATCACTGTGGAGCTCTACCCTGCCTCGAAAAGGTAACCTATTACTTATAGAGTCTGTATCTTAGAAAAATCTTCAAAATTCACAATTCTGGACCAGACACAGTCAAGTTATGGCACTTTTGAGTCAGTTAAGGCAATGCCAAGTGTACTGAGGGCCAAACCTGGCTAGGATGTAGTAGTCATGTTTGTCATGGCATTTCTATCTGGGCCGAAACCTGGCTGAACTACAGCCAAGCTATTGTATAATCTCTCAGTCCAGGTTAAATTTAGGCAAACAGCAGTGCCACTTATGGCTCAGTTACTGCACTGGCAAGTATTGTGTGGGGCAAACATGGGCCAAATGGCATTGGCCAGGCATAACCATTAGCCCATAACCAAATGCCAATAGTCAGGCTCGATTTGGGTTAAGGCATGTGTTGTATGGGACACATGTTAAATCATTAAATCATGTGGCCCAGCTTTGGTCCAGACTTGGCCCATAACACATCTGACATCTGGCCCGTATAACGTGGGCTGAGTTGAGGCAGCCAGACTTATCCTGAGTCAGTAACATCACTGAAGGGCAAATGTAGGCCATAGGAGAACTGTAAATGTAGGCCATATTTGGGCCAAACATTCCTTGAAATCTATGATGTGTTCTGAAAACCAAACTCATGTCATTCTACAGCTGTTTGTGGGCTCGGCCAGAGTAGTATGATTGGGCCTAGACAACCTAGACAACACAACATATAAACCCACTGAAGCTAAATATGCTAGGGTGTCGTTAGTACTTGGATGGGAGTCCTCCAAGGAGCTGGAAGTGGTGCTGGTGGGGTGTCAAAGAGCTCCTACAGTTCTGTAGGAATGGAACTGTGAGGAAGGAAGAATGTCCTGTTTTGAAACCTTCATGTCTGTGATGTCATGACTAGTCATTACTGTGTCTTTATTTCTCTGTACAGAGCCACAGCGTTTGGAGTTTTAAATGCTATCTGTAAGCTTGCCGCCATCTTGGGGAGCTCCATCTTTGCCTCGTTTGTGAGCATCACTAAAGTGGTCCCGATTCTGCTGTCCTGTGCAGCGCTGGTGTGCGGGGGCCTGCTGGCACTGAAGCTGCCCGAAACCAGAGAGAAGATTCTGCTGTGAAGTAAAAATCCCACCCCACACACATACGTACAGATGGGCCGAGTCTGGAATTACGGCACCTGGACCGCGTCCAAACAAGGCTGAAATTATAGCACTGCTAAATAAACGCAATCAGAATCTCCCAACCTGCCCATTCACCAACTGTGAGCTGTGCTGACCTTTCAGTCAGTGTCCAGAAGAAAGCCATAAGATTAATCTGAATTAAGGCTGTCAAAGTTATGATAGTGCTGTTATTGTTTTGGTGCATTTGTCCATGCTGAGCACCCGTAAATCCAGGCTTTACTAAACCTGATTCCTGTATACAGATGAACAATAAAGTCTTTTAAATTCCATTTTAAACTTGAGAAAATACTCCTAATATTAGTCAGTGAGTCCCTTTTACAGGCCGAGTGTGGCTACACCTTTCAACAAATAATTACAGTTTTCAAGCCAAGTTGTCAGATTTGCTGAGCAATACATGAGAAGCAGCTCTGTTGATCTATATAAAATTGAACATTTCGACAGGATATCTCAGAAGCTCCAGCAGGTTGATCAGGATGAAGGCCACTGAAATTATTGCCACGATGTTTGATATCAGCATCATATCAGAATATTATAACTACCTACATACTTAGTAATATTGGTGTGAGATGCTCAATGCTTATCACTGACACGTTCCTCAATTCTCTTGTGTTCATTATAGCGGTTAACTGGTCAGCTGTGGTGTTGATTGCTCAGCATAGTCATTGTTCCCCTCAGGCATCAATGGCCTGGGGTGCACCACTGTCATGCTGTTGGGAGATACTCATTCTCCTCAGAAGTCCATTCTCAGTTCACCTTCACTACAGCGGCTCTAGAAGATCCCCCAAATTTAGCGGTTTCTGAGATGCTGCCACCACCATGCTTCACACAGTATTATCATGTTGTTTTGGACATCAGTCACATCACGTCCTTTGTCCATGATGATGGCTTTACACTCTGATACAACTGACTGGTTTACATCTGTGACATCCCTGCAGAGCTCATTCCAAATCAAAGGTGGTCATAATGTCCTGATATGACCATGTAGTTGTTTGCCGTTTTTGAAGAATTTGAGTAGTCAATCAGAAAGTCTTTCTCTCACTGGTCTCTATGGATGCCACACATGGACAAATGCACCAACACATCAAAAATGCTAAATTTCAGAGTCTCCCACAAGATGATCAGTGTTTGGCAGCAAGGATTAAACTCCTCAGAGTACTAATGCTGATCAGGGATCAGTTTATGACATTTACCTAGACCTGTAAATAACTATACAGACTGTTGAGAGCTGATCTCAGATCACTGTCCTTATGCGCAGGTAAATGATAATGATAAATATGGGCCAATAACAGCATTAACGCATGAACTTTGACAACATCCCTGTTATTACAAATTCACTTAGATTACACTTCACATGTAGGACCAAAAAAGCAGTATACAAGTCCAGTAAGATTAAAACTGAAATAATTTATCCAAAAATGTAAAATAACACTATTGTAAGGCCTTCAAATTGAATGATATTCTTAAAAGAATTCAGAATTATGCTAATTATTATGATTTAAATTATTAGTAAATGCGCTACTTTAATTTAATGCCTGAAAAGTTGTTAAAAATCAAGAATAAAGCTGTAAAAAGTCTGAAAACAAGACTGTTTGGTTCTGTGGCAGTTCAGCCTGCCTTTGATTTTATGTCCCATCAGTAATGAGAGCCTCCTGAGCCACTTCAGCATCTTTAAGAAACAGAAATTCAGAAAATCAGGTACCGTCCAGGATCTTCTCCTCTCTGTTTTTGTTTGATTTCGCTTGTGTCCTGCCACAGTGTGAACTAGCCTGTAAAAGTGCACCTCTGCCTTCGCTTTCTGTGCTAACTCAGCTGAAGGAACATGTCCTGTCCTGGTGGTCCAGAGTATCCTCCCTGTCCTTCCCATCTCACACCGAGAGGTGTTTTCACTGTTCTTTTCAACATTTAATCAAGAGTGGATGGTTTGAGCTGTATGTGTTGCACCACTTTCACTAAACACAGACTGGTTTTGGTCATCTGATGGGCTTTTTTCAGTAGCCACAACTTCACCGCCCTGAAGAAAAGCTCCTGTATGTTATTCTGGCTGCTGTTTGTCATTTATTTGTATAAAAGTGATTTCTGGTGTTAAAGCATCTTAAATATTTACATATATCTGGTATTCATCTCTTCTTGGCAATAGAACATCACATATCTCATAAAACACCTTAAATCCTAACTGCAAATACCGACATAAGCTGTTCACCAGAATTTCTTGCTTTTAGATGTTATTCCATGAGTGTTATGAATCCCCTGTGTACAGTTCAAAGAGGTTAAAGGCCTTGTTTGTTGATGTTTTAAGTCCCATCTACAGAGACTATTATTCATATGAACCCTGCAGTTCTTTCACACTACATCGTTCTACAGGGCACTTAATCCCTTCAGGACAAAAAAAGACTGTCCTGTTTGTCCTGTCAGAATTTATTTTCCACTGGACTATACATCATCCCTCTAATTATATGACTACTGACCACAGCAATGAAATAAATCTAACACAATATTTCATTTAATGATTTTATTGCTATTTTGTTTCTTCCACTGACAGAAACAGTCCCTCAAGCAGAACAAAGCTTTAAAGTTGCAGGTGTTGTGTATCTGCATGTTTGTCTACCTGCAGACTTGTAAACAGACTGTCAGTCTAATCATTTTATTTATTGATGATAAATACTGAATGTTTTCAGCCTACAGCAGTTTAGCTCCACCCATTCAGTCTTACAGCAGTTTAGCCCCACCCATTCAGCCGATAACAGTTTTGCTCCACCTCTTCAGCCTTACAGCTGCTTAGCCCCACCCATTCAGCAACATCAATTTAGCCCCACTCATTTAGATTACAGCAGTTTAGCTCCACCCATTCAGTCTTACAGCAGTTTAGCCACACCCATTCACCCTACAGTAGGTGAACCCCACCCATTCAGTCTACAGCAGGTCATCCTAACCTATTCAGCCTACAATAGCTTATCTACACTCATTCATCTCAATAATAGAAATATTAGATATATTCCCAGCTAGATCGGGAATGGGACCGGATTGGGATAAACAGGTGGGTAAATCTGGACTGTACATTGGGCCTCTCTGAAGTTCATGAGGACCCTGAATATAGAGTTACTCCCCAATTTTATCTACCTGGATCCAGATAATAACCCATTTACCAACCCAACCATAGCCCATCTTGAACCCATCTAGTCCATGTTCAATCTATATGGACCCCACTGCTGGCTGGGTTCACTCTGTTTAAGATGCTTTTTCTAGCCAAAACATACTGAACTGTCATCATCTGAGCTCCAAACCCTGATGATGACTGAATGTTTGGTTGAATGCTATTCTGAATGTTAGTTGTACAAAAATCTCGTACAGACACTTAACTGTACTAGCTGTGGACTGAGCTGCATGTGTGCTTTTACCAAGTGATGTTTCTGTCTCTTTTTTTACGTGTTGTCGACCAAGCCAACGGATCTGATCTAATGTATGTCTCACATGTATGTAAATAAAACTGGATTCATTTTAAGCACCAATAGACTGAATCAGGTTAAAGTCAATGATAAAACGCTGTGCATACTCTATACAGTACTGTACCAACTCACTCCTATACAGACAGCTGGAATGGTTCACCCAGAAATCATATTTACAGATTTTTATAGATCAGATCAGTTAACCCTTACCAAAAATTTAAATGTCCCACTTTTAGTTCATAAAAGTATACCTTGAATATTTTTAATGTAAGAGTAGAACTTTGAGTACACAACTAATAGTTTACATTCATGTGTTATTGTATAAGGTATACTGTGAACTACTATAAGTGATCTCATAGGTACTGTTTGTATTAATGTCTGGCAAAACCATTAATTAGTGACTGTACTGCTTGCAATGTGCAACGCTGTTTTATTTGATTCATTTTGGTACCCAATTTTTTGGACTAACTAGTCCTGCAGTTCTCAAGATATCAACACTGTTCCAACCTCAAAATGTGTGATGTGACCAGGAATGGTTTGTTTGTATTTCAGTAAGAAACACTACATTAAAATATTTTCCCATTAAGAATGAATGATGTGGAAAACTATACAACCATCTATTGTATTTCTGCTCAACCAACAGACACTCTTTCAAATACAGTATCTCAGGGCAAGCCCTTGAGCATGAATTTAATGTTCTGAGCTGCACTCGTTTGTTTGTTTTTTTCCTCCATCCCTCTTTCCTCCCATAGACTTCAATTCATTTTCAACTACACCTAACAACCACTTGCCATTGCCCAAACCACTCCATGAACCCCCTGAACACCCCATGGACAACCACTTAACAGCCTGGCATCCACTTAGCAACATCATAGCTACCAATAACCAACACCATAGCAACCACATACCATCAGAGTAGCAACCACTCAGCAACAGCCTAGCAACAACTCAGCAACCTTTTAGCAACAGCCTAGCAACCACTTAACAACAGCCTAGCAACCACTTAGCAACAGCCTAGCAACCACTCAACAGTAATTTAGCAACAGCCTAGCAACCACTTAGCAATCAAATAGCAACCACTCAGCAGGGGGGAGACTTTATTGCTGCCCCCATGGACACTTGGGGCCTCACGCACAGTGTACGATACATGTGGGCGTAGCACCGGCCCTGCAGAAGTGTTATCAGAATGCATCCAGTAGCAACTGTTGATGTTTACAAAACCAATATAAGATCAGTTTAATTGCAGTGACATTAGAACTGAAATTCCCAGATGATTTAGCGATGTATGTGTGCTACCAGGCACAGCATAAAGACCATTATTTAGGTAGTAAAAATAATAAAAATCCAATTAATCTCAGTATATGACATAACATTTCAGACTTAACAGTCCGTTTCTTTGCAGAATTGTAAAATATGATCAAATAAATGTTAAAAATTAGATATATTTTATTCAAAAAATGTAATTGTGACAATGTTTGCTGGAATTGTTCTGAGAGAATACATCAGAAAGAAAATAGAGGGTTTAAAATAGATTTTTGCATGTTAGGATGGGTTTACAAAATGAAATGCAATATACTCTTACCATTTACAGTAATCTCACATGCCCATGATCTAGGATTACTGTACATTCAAATCTGGTTTGAGGTGTCCACACATCCCTGAAAACATCACCTGATCACATTAAGGCAAACAAAATCAGATTTCATTTAAGCCTGGTAATATGAGCATAGCCTCATTAACACCACTTTCTAGTTTATAAAAGTATAATGTGAAGTATCATCATACATCAAAACCTGATCAAACATCAAGTATACTTACATGTTATGTATAAGGTAAGAGTACTTAGGAATATCTTAATCAAATATTAAGTACATAAGTTTAAAACAAGTACACTTCATTGGGTTTTTTGATTAGTATGTATCTGATTATGTTTAGTATATACAGTATCATTCAGTCCAGTAATTCTGCACAAATACTTCTCTCAATTTTGGGCATAAATTTGTTAGTTAGAACCGGAGCTGTTAGGCTAACTTGCTAACATACACTGGAATTCAATAGTCACCTAAATTAGCACAGTCCTTCCTATAAATGCTTCATAATCAAAACATCTCTGAAAGCTCAGGCAGATGTTACTGAAGATCTTACAGAAGGATGTGTACTTACTGAAGGTATTTAGTAAGGATGTGGTTTAGGACACAGTCAGACTTACTGTGAGCTTTAACAACCTGCAGTGATGAGGTTTTATTCATTCTTATAGTTCACAGTAAGTCACACACAGTAAGTGTGTCCTAGACCATGTCCACTCATCTGTGACACCTTCAGTCTGGATGAGCTTTCAGACAGGTTTTGATTATATATTACTTACAGAAAGGACTGGGCTAATTTTGTCTGCCCCAAACATGTCTGAACTGAAGGACTACACCTGAGTAAAGTGTAAAATTGGGTAAATATGACTTCTGGGTGAACCGTTTCATCAAAAAACTTGTTTTTTTTTTCATTCTGATCCACATCTGAGCAGTTAATCTAGTTTATAAATACAGTGTTTTATGTTTAAGTTCATTTGTTGTGTATACATGTGTTGTTGTATATCTGAGTAAAGCCATATCACTACGTTTGTCTTTATTTTTATTATCTGGCCGTCACAAGAATGGATATTTGAATGTTTTTAGTTTGAATGTTTTCTTTTTGTGTTTTCTCTTCATTTTATTTTGTGACTGTAAAATTATTAAAATCATTGAAATAAATCTATTCATGTGCACTAGATGTGGTTGTTACACTGTCTAGCAAATTATATGAGACAACAGAAACAAATAAATAGCTTAAATTTGATTTAATCACAATCTGTTCCTGCAAATAAATGCTAATTTATGATTTTGTTTTAAGAGGTTACATTATGGAGAAATAAAAATGTCCTTGCTTATCAAGCAGTATGTGAGCTTGCCCAGCTAGCTCAGTCGGTAGCGGTCATGATTTTTGGGAGCAGCAATGGTGTAGTGGTAAGGATCTGGTCTTGTGACCAGAAGGTCACCAGTTCGATCCCCAGGCAAGACATGACTGAAGTGCCTTTGAGCAAAGCACCTAATCCCTGCTGCTCCCCGGTGGATAAGGGCTGCCCTCTGCTTCGGGCACAAATTCTCACAGCCGTGTGTGTTTCACTGCACAAATGGGTTAAATGCGGAGGTCAAATTCTGTGTGTGAAAATCACATTGGCATAAAGTTGAATCTTAATCTTAAAACATACAACATTCATTCCACAGATCATATAGTTCATCTACAACATACGAAAACAGACTTTTGAATTGTTTGTTGTTGTCTACATGTTGGGCTGTTGTTATTCCTGTAAATATGACTACAGACTATAGTTCAATCCCACCCATTTAGACTACAGTTCAATCCCACCCATTCAGATGACATCTTAGCTCCACCCATTCAGATGACATCTTAGCTCCACCCATTCAAATTACAGTTTAGCTCAAATAATTCATCCAGCAGTTTGGCTCCATCCATTGAGCCTAAAGTACATTAACTTCACCCATTCATCCTACAGTTTAGCTTCATTCATTCAGACTACAGTTTTGCTCTGCTCACTCAGCCTACAGCAGTTCAGTCCCACCCCTTCAACGTACAGAAGCCTAGCTCCACCCATTTAACCAACAGCACTGCAGGATAATCCACAATACAAAAACAACCAATCAGAACCAGTCTCATTTACATATATCAGTCTTAAATGTACAGCAACAAATATAGCCGGTTTAATTTTGAGAGGCGGTCATTTAAACATGAATTATGATTTTGGTACATAAACCCATAAATATAAGTGGAGGTCAGATATGGGCAGTGTTCTCATGCTCATGACTGAGGGTTATTTTTATGTTATTTATCTTAGCAGAGGATCACCTTTTCGTCCACCCTCCACTCCTGCCAGCTCATTCTTTCAGGGTTTGTGCAGTTGTGTGAAAGATGTAACACCACACACAGCGGTCTGACCTGGAGGCTGAAGCTCTTGCGCCTGGTTGAGAGGTTTTTGAGTCAGACACAGAGTCCATTCAGGCTTTCCCATCACTGACCCCGGGGGGATGCAGGGGCCACTCGTGAGTGCTGCTGTTTACTCAAACACAAGTGCTAAAGGACCAGTTCACCTACAAATCATATTTACATATTCTTCCACTTATCTAAGATGTAGTCAGTGACATCTTTCTTTCAGAAAAGCAAGGAAACATTGCTAATGAACACTAGAACTCAATAGTCATCTAAAATATGATCTACAATCAGTGTTAGAGATGATGAGCATCATAAAAACAGGAATCTTGTGTAAGATCAGTCTTCTATGGGCCCTGCTGCTGTCTGAAGTATATAGTGATGAGCTTTTGTTAATCTTTATAGCTCATAATAAGTCTGACTGTGTCCTAAACCACATCACTAGTCTCCACTAGACCTTCATTATCATCTGACTGAGCAATGAGTGGTTTCAGAGAAGGTGATGGAAACAACAGGGCTATTTAGGTGAATATTGATTTCTAGGGTTTGTTAGCAATGCATCTCCATTTGCTCATGTAGTGATGTTTTGTTACACAATGAAGATAAAAAAATCAGATTTCCTGGAAGGTGTGTATTAATCATTCTACATAGTCATATCAGAATATTATGACCACCTACCTAATAGTGGGAATAACCACCTTTTTCTCTGAAGACACTAGCAAGACATCATAGCATGTGTTTAAAAGATGCATTGATTGCTATGTACCAGTTATCAGAGTTGTTGTTCCCCTCTGGCAACAATGGCCCATGGCACAATACTGCTGGGAGGCACTCAGTGTATAAGAAGTCCATTCTCAGTACTCCATCCCTACAGCTGCTCTAGAGTCAGTGGTTTCTGAGATGCTGCCTCCACTATGTTTCTTCTGGTACTCTGTTATCATGTCCGTTTGAACATCAGTCACATCACGTCCTTTGTTCACGATTATGGTTTTACAACTCTTTTTCTGAGCTCCTCATAAATCTTCTTTGTTTGTGCCATGATACACTTCCACAAACAAGTTGGTAAAACGTAAACTGGAAGGATACTCTATAATTGTATCATTTTACTCTAATTATAGAGTATCCTTCCAGTTTACTTTTTATATACTTGAACTTAAAGTGGGTCAATTTAGTCCCAAGTAAGTATACTTGTAGTGTACTTGCTAAATAAAAGTACACTTAGGGAAATACTTTTATTATACTTAAGTATACTTAATAACATGTACTCAACATATACTTTTTTTTTTGTAAGGGAGACTAAGACTACAATCAGAACAACAGACTACCATGAAACAATACACAGGGCAGGAGAAGCTAATAGAGAAGACTAGCAAAGCTAACCAAGGTACAATCAACAAAACAAGAAACAAGCTAAGGCTAAGCAAACAGAGCTAAAACAGAATACAAGTAATGGAAAAGCAGAACAAAACAAGAAATTGGCTAAGGCTAGGCTAATTTGGGCAAAACAGAATACAGACTACAGCTAGGCTAAACAGAGCAAAACAGGAAACAGAACAGAACTAAGAAATATAAGGAATTCTCAGGCATAAAGAAACAGGAGGACAGCTTTGTGACTGTAATGCAGGGGTGCACACTAGGGTGACCAGACGTCCTCTTTTACCCAGACATGTCCTCATTTTGAGACTTAAAAAACACGTATAGTGTAAAACACGTACGTAACACGTGACCGGTAGATTGTGATCGACGTGCTGTGCACCCCTGGTGTAATGAAACAACAATACCAAGCAGTGAGTGAAGTCTTGGGTTAAGCTTAAATAAGTGATAATAAAATAAATCATAAAATAATAAAATTCAGAAATTGAACAACTGTGTGGAAAGTCACATGACCAATTCTCAAGGGATTCTGAGCAATGTAGTCTTTGGAGTACAGGGAGAACTCAAAGGAGGGGGCTCTGGGTGGCTAGATGGCACTCTCTCTCCCTATCACTTTCACATTTCCATATCCACTGGCTCAGGCATCTACTGATTGGTCCATTTGGAGCTGGGTATCCTGCGCTTTCCTCCGAGCGCATTGGTTCCCCAGTGAAGGTGTATCAGCAGTAGTTTGAAAAGAGGCAGTGGCCACATCACTCGCATCAGAGGAGGCTTGTGCTTGTCTTCACCCTCCTAGAGTCAGGGACATTGCAAAAGTTATGGGGAGAATCATAATGGATGGGATGTGCTAACTGGCTACTACTACATTGGGAAGGGGATAAAAAGGGGCAAAAGAAAACAAGAAAAAAAAAGAACTCAAAGGAGGTCATGTGGCACGCAGAATAGACGAGGAAGCTTCATGAACAGCTGAGAGAGGGAGCAGAAGCAGTACACTGGTACTGTCTCACACTCTGAAACTCTGAGGTGTCAAACTCTGATAGCTTTCAGAGCACAGGGGGGTCAACACAGGGGTCAAGCAGTCATACAGTGCACAGAGCCTCAGAACTTAAAGTCTTTATAGTTAAGGTTAGACTGGCCATCAGGTCAGATCAGATAAATCAATTACTCATAACATTTAACCTTTAATACGCTGTCAGTCCTCCTCATGCCATGAGGCTCTGACCCATCACATTCTGGACTCTGAAGGTGTCCTGTGGTATCTGGCAGCAGATCCTTTAAGTCCTGTAAGGCGAGACCCACAGATCACACTTGATGTCCCACAGATGATCATACTGAGATCTGGAGAATTTGGAAGCCTACTGACCACCCAACAAGCCTTGAGATACTCCAACCCAACCTATTTGGACCTTGTCAAAGGGTCTAATGTATCCCAAAGTCATTATTTAACTAATAATGTACTTCATTACTGTACATAATTACATTTAAACATTTGGAAACATACTGTAAATGAGACTTTAGCTCAAGTCTTAGGTCTGCTGCTCTGATTATTCTCCTAAAATAAAGACCTCTCCTCTTGAGATCTCAGTCTTTTAGTTTAGTCTCATTTTGTGCTCCTGATTGGTAAAATAATAACACTCATGTTTATCTCAAAAGGAATTCAACCGTTTCTCCTCCAGGATGAGTCTTCTCAGCTCTTTTGCAGTGAGTGACAAATATACTGTATTTACAATGTCTCTTATTTGTCTCCGGCTATTTCTGCTAAGGACCTCCAGGAGAATCTCTTAAAGTCTACAAACATTGAGTAAAAGCAAAGGACTACTTTTTCATGCTAAACTGGGCAGTGTTGACTGTCATACTGTCCACCTGGTGTAGCTTTCAAACATTTGAAGACGCCAGGAGTTTTAAAGCTTTGATCGTTTTCAGACTGAATAATCTTCATTCAGTGATTAAGTGCCGAGGTTTTACAGAGCGAGGAGAAAACTTCTGACCTCTGTATGCAGGGTCAGGAATGTTCTCATGGCTTCAACTAGTGTGGTTCTCACAGCTTTAGCACTTTTTAACACGCTCAGGTTCATCATTTGACACGTTGAGGTGCCAGCAATGGCCTGTAGCTGTAGACCCCTCAAAACTCTCACAGATCACTCAGAGTTCACATACTGCAATATTTCTACAAACACAGATTTCAGAAATTAACATAAAGCATCACTGTCAGTTTTTTAACTGTGAAACCTAACAAAAAAGATGTTTAATGCTGGATTTGTGCCCCAACTTAATGACCCAAGATAAAAAGATCTCATACACTTACTAATGCTCAGCATGTCTCTGATCTGATAAGCTCATTGTCCTTCTCTGGATCACAATGAAGTGAGGGACAGCATGACGGGCCTTAATCAAACTCAGCCAGCTTCATTATTTCATTTACATGTTTGGTGTGAGATGCCATTACTGACTAAACAGATCAGTGATCCTGACCCTAATCTGACCTTTGTGGGGGGTCTTTATAATGTGGTTCCTTACATACTGACCTGAATGCTGGCTTGCATTGGGTCTCATCAATATATATTCCCCATTAGTACATCTGTTGACCTCTTATCAACAGATATCCTACAAAAGTATGTCTACTGACCCCTCATCAATAGATACGATACACAAGTACATCTACTGACTTCTAATCAATAGATATGCTACAAAAGTACATCTACTGACCCCTCGTCAATGGATATGGTGCATAAGTACACCTACTGACCCCTCATCAATAGATACGATACACAAGTACATCTACTGACCCCTCATCAATAGTTATGTCACATAACTACATCTACTGACCTCTGTTCAGTAGTTGTGCTCCATAACTACATCTACTAACTTCTTATCAATAGGTATGCTACATTAGTACAAATACTGACCCCTCGTCAATGGATATGCTGTATAAGTACACCTACTGACCCCTTATCAATAGATATGTCACATAACTACATGTACTGGCCTCTTTTCAATAGGTATGCTATATAATTACATCTTCTATTCCTCTTATCAACAGATATCCTACAAAAGTATGTCTACTGACCCCTCATCAATAGATACGATACACAAGTACATCTACTGACTTCTAATCAATAAATATGCTACAAAAGTACATCTACTGACCCCTCGTCAATGGATATGCTGTATAAGTACATCTACTGACCCCTCATCAATAGTTATATCACATAACTACATCTACTGAACTACTCCCCAGTCATCTACATGAATATGTCGTATAGGTAACTGCTCCCCAGTCATCTACATGA
>BRDA01007491.1:0-17911 GCA_036984385.1 Crenuchus spilurus | reverse complement strand
TACTGACCTCTGTTCAGTACTTGTGCTCCATAACTACATCTACTAACTTCTTATCAATAGGTATGCTACATAACTACATCTACTGAACTCTAATCAATAGATATGCTACATTAGTACAAATACTGACCCCTCGTCAATGGATATGCTGTATAAGTACACCTACTGACCCCTTATCAATAGATATGTCACATAACTACATGCACTGGCCTCTTTTCAATAGATATGCTACATTAGTAAATCTACTGACCCCTTGTCAATGGATATGTCACATAACTACATCTACCAACCTCGTATCAGTAGGTATGCTAGATAACTACATCTATTGACCTCTAATGAATAGATATTCTGCATAAGTACATCTACTGACCTCTCGTCAATAGATATGATACACAAGGACATCAACTGACCCATCATCAATAGATATGCTCCATTACTATGTTTTTTGACCCCTTATCAATATTTCTGCTTCATCAATAAATATGCCCTATTAGTATATTAACTGACCATGTCTTCAATATTTTTTCTCATAGGACATCCACTGACCTTTCTTTAATATATATACTCCATTAGTATGTGGACTGCCCCTTATTAATTTATGCTCCATCTACTGAGCTCTCATAAACACATTCATTACTTCATACTGGAAAAAAACTAGAGTATAAAAGGACAGATTCTGCAGATTTAGACTAGATTAAAATCACAATGTAGATTTACATGAGAGGAATAAACCATATAAAACTAATTCAGCTCCAGTAGTGCAGAGGCTCACTTGGCTAGTATAAATTGAATAAGGCAGGTTGGCCAGACATTTATAATGTAGAAAACAGTAGATGGTCAGATATGTTATTATGGGCAGAGGGGTCAAAATTCACACGTTCCACAGTGAGTCAGAGGACTGTTTTTGTTTCCCATATCAGGACTGAAAGCCACAGTCTCTCTCTCTCTCTCTGGATTCACTGTCCTGGAGAGGCCTGTGGAGGTGTCACTTCACACCTCAGAGTCCTGACCAGTGTATAAATCCTCCTCCAGCAGCTTTCAGCCAGTATTTATCCTCAGAGAGCAGAAAGAATGGATCTATCTTCTTCTGTATTCAAATACAGCACACAAAGCTGGAGCTCTCCCAGCTCAGACTCTGACATTTATAACATCTCATCTCCTGAAGCTGTGTCTCCATTACACTGCATGGACTTCTCACCAGTCAGCAGGCCTCAGGATGGACCAGTAACACCAAGGTTAGCTCACAAAATGACTCTGTAATATGTTACTAATGTAATAGAGATGGCATCACTATAGGAGCACTATGATGTTATTAATGTGAGATATAAATATGATATCATTTCTGTTGCTGTGTTCAGAAGATTTATTGCTCAAATGTCGCTCTTTGATGGCTCAGAAGACTTAATGGAGATTCTCATTAGCATGAAATCACATGAATCAAAATGAGACCTGAGATACTTCAGGTCCAGGTAAACATTATAATAGCCATTTCTCAACCAAGAAGATTCTTAGTCCTGGATGAGAAATGGTTCATACTGAGTTACCAGTCTGTAAACAGTGTTATCTGAGCAAATATGAGCACAATGTGAGACTTTTATTAACACTTGGGAAGTCATGAGATTACTGAGATCTTTTTTTACTGAGGAAACATCTGAGAAGCAAAACTGAGACTTAAGCTAAAGTCTCATTTGTGTCTCATTATTTTTTCTGATATTTTTATTTGAAAGCTTAAAATTGTGTAAAAATATCCCTTTGAAAAACCCAAGGTCACCGACACCCAAGCGGTGTGAAGAATCAAGCATTTCTGGAGGAAGGCCGAGGACGAGAACGCGCTCCAAGAACCCAAGCAAACAGAGACAAAATGCCAGTGAGAAGGAAAAACTGAGGATGAGGGACCTCACCAAAGCTCTTCATCATCTCAGAACATTTCTGCCTCCATCTGTAGCTCCAGCTGGACAAACTCTGACTAAAATCGAGACACTGCGCCTCACCATCCGCTACATCTCCTACCTGTCTGCCCAGCTCAGAGAAGAACACCTCTGCCAGAGGAATGACCCAAGACCCCCTCACAGTGAGATTTATCATTACAGCTCTATTCCTGAGGCCTGGACACCAGTTCAAGGAGACCAGGCTCATACAGATGCAACTGGACCTCACAGTCACTACAGTTCAATAGCAGTGGGACCACTGAATGGAATGGACATGGACATCTTCAGCTCTGCAGAAATTCTAGACTCTATGCTTGAGAGTCCACTGTACCAAGACACATTTTCATACCAGGTGGGGGTTTCAAATAATAATACATTTCAGTGTTACATTTCATGTTACTGTTGAAAATTACATTAACATATAATTTATTATGTCATATTCTGTTGACAAAAGATTAAAAAGGACCCCAAAATATTCTGTAATTTTGAACTTTCTAAGAAATTAAACTGAATTGTGTTTGTGGTTTTAGGGCTGCAATAAAGCTGTGCACTATGAGAACCCGACCTTTTGGAACTGAGTTCATCATCATCCATATCATCCTCATTGTCCTCCTCCTCATCATCATCATCGTCATAATACTCATCTTCATCCTGATAATTCTTTATTTCAGTGTATTATTTTATGTAGATTTATGTGTACAGTATTTAATGTGTCTTTATTTAATATTGTCTCTTTTTATAAAATTTCTATGTTAATAATATATTTTTTCCTCTTTTTGTAGCAAAATTAATTTATTAATATAAATATATAATAAACACATTAAAATGACATTGTTGAATTTTTTTATTAGTGTAATGTATATTTGTGTACATGTTCATACCTTATACATGTTAAATGATCAAATTCATTTTGACTTCTTTTTGCTGTTCTTATAAAACATTTTGGGTGTAGATTACAAACTGTTAAAGGCTTTACATATTTTATACACATTTTATATGTATATGTATATATTACATATTTATATCACAGGTGTCAGGCTACTGTTGTTAACAAACATGAATGAACAATAATGTAGAACTTTTATTGTGTTTTTATGTTATTACAGGAACACGTTAAACCTGCTTTTTGACAACATCACAATATAAATCAATTTGGCTTGGCAACTAGGAAACAGAACCTTGGGAACATAGGATTGACCTGGCTGTGAGGCCATTGAGAGCTCATCACAGAAAGAAATACATCGCCAAACTTTCTCTGAAGCCTCTCAAAGATCATCCAGATGTTAGTGAAGGTCTCACAGACTAGTGGATGTGGTTTAGGACACAGTCAGACTTACTGTGAACTATAAACATGAATAAAAGCTTAGCACTACAGACACTTCAGACAGCAGTAGAGCTGCTAGAAGACTGATTTTACATCAGATTCCTCTGCTTTTATGATGCTCATCATCACTAAAACTGATTCTCGATCAGCACTTTTACTGCTCTAAGATGGCGGACATGTGTACAGGAGAGTAGCAAGATCAGGTTTATTCTTACAGCAACAGAGTCTGATGATCTGAGATCCTCCACATCACTCACCTGGTCCAGCTGTACTGAAGGCAAGCAGGATGCTCAGAGTGGCTTTAACAGAGGTGATGTAACACTTATCATCAAAGCAGGTATCAGTCCAGATATGGCCATTAAAAGACAAGCAGACATCAGTTCAGCTGTCTCAGTCCTTTGTTCTCCCCATGTGCGTAAACCAAAGCCCTTTTAGGCACATCCTGGAGCCTGGTGTGCAGTGACACACAGACAACCAGACACACTAGTGAACAGTAAGCACTCGTACCTAAGGTGGTGGGCATCCCGTATCAATGAACACTTTGGGGGTTAATGCCTTCCTCAAAGGATGCTTCAGTCACGTCCTGTAAGGGGATCCAATTGTCAACCTTCCAGCCACAAGACCTGGTCCTGAAGCAGCAGGCCATGGCTGCCCCACCATTGCCTCAGAGTAAAGAACAGAGAAACTCAACAAATACAAATGCCAGAGAATTTTCAAAGGAGATATGCTTAAAATGTTGTACTGAGGAGCTGAAATTAAACTTGAATTATATTAAGACACCAATAATAGAGTACATCTCAGCAGGAGCTACCGGAATACATCCAACGTGTGTTTACAGAAGAATTTGAAGCTGCTATCCCTCATCTCCTGTGGTACTGGGACAGCCAGGAAGATGATGTCACCAAACTGGTTTCTGGTTTGTAGATATTGATATCTTCAGTCTCTGCACATCTCCTCCTTCAGATCCATGACTTTCTTCTTAGATTAGATTACATTCAACCTTTTGCCATTGTGATTGCACACAACAGAATTTCACCACCACATTTAATCCACCCATGCGACAGACAGCCCTATCCACACAGCACCCAAGGAGCATTTGAGGGTTAGGAACTTCAGTCATGACCTGCCCAGGGATCAAACCTGCGATCTTTTGGTTACAAGACGAGATCCTTAACCACCAGCCCAACAGCTGCCCCCTTGTTCTCATCCACACAAAAGTAATCTAAAAGCTAATTCAAGATTCTGCTTCAAATAAACCACATGTCATATCTCCAGTTACAATAAGTGTTGATTTTTACTGATATTTGAGTCCCAAATAAACAGAACTGAGCCTGCTGAATAGCGTCCTCTTGTGGTTGGACAGTATGGAAAATGCAAATATAAAACAGTGTTTCTTACATTTACTTTGACTTCTATTTCATTGCAGACAGAATAAACCCAAGATATTTAATGTTGTGTCTGATCCACTTCATTTCATTTGTTAATTTGCAACCAATCCTGCAATATATTTTTAAAAAAAGATGGGGCGGTGAAGCTTTTACCACTTTGTAATGTTGTCATTCCTTCTCACAACACTTGAACGATGTTTTGGCACTGAGAACACTGAAGTGCTGAAGTGTTTCAGGTGTTATTCTGTCTCATTCATCCTGCAAACATGTCATCGGGTATGCAACAGTACAGTTCTGTCATCACACTTTTCATTTAAAAATTCTCTACTGTGGACCAGTCAGGACTGCAGACCCACACTTTGTTCTTCCACAGTCATGCTTTTGAAATGTGTAGACTTCATACTGTCTAAAAGTCAAATTAAATGTAAGAAACTTTTTTTATCTGCATTTTCTATACCGTCCCAACTTTTTTTCTGATTTGGGATCCATTCAGTGTTCCACAGTCATAATACATGAAAGCATGTATTATTATATTAGAGATCATAAAACACATTTTCTAATCATTTGGAGGTTTTTTTTAAAGAAACATCAACATTTTGTCTTTATTTCATGTAGTCACTGTAGAAATGCAGTAATTTGAGTTATTTCTTGTCAGGGGTTGGTATGATCTCATCTCGATTATTTGGTCCATCACTGATTTCAGAACGAAATGTAAAGATGTATATAAATTAGAACTTTGAGTAATTTGAGCCTGAACCAGTTCTGATGGTCACAAATAAAGTTCAGCCAGTCTGATCTGATATGTTAATGTTATCTGACAGTGGAGGAGGTCTCAGTAGGGGGTGGAGAACTTCCCCTCCTGCTCATTAACATTCAAATGACATTTCCAACCATCCTGAAGTCCTATCAGCTCAGAACTAAACTAATCACTGATCCTGGATTAAACTTAGTCCAAGACTAGGCTTAGTCCCAATATAGAAAACTGTCTAATGTGTACATGAGCTCAGAAGACACCAACCCACTGTTCAAGATGATGTAAACATTTCTTTATTAAACCGATATTATTTATTAACTATTTCCTCTTAATATTTTCTGCTGGAATATTACAACAATAATAATATAATTTTAAAAATAAGTAATGATGATGAAATTATATATAATGAAAATAAGCAACATAAAGGTAATTTTCAAAATAAAAGTTTAGCAAATGTCTTTTTAATTATAAACAGTATATGTATACACACACACACACACATGCTGAGTGGTTGTAATTTTAAAAGGCTCATATCACCTAAAACAAAAATGTTCTTTTTTACAAGATTAATAAGAATATTTTTTTGTAATCATTGTTTCAAAGGTACCATTCACTCCCCAGTCCCTCTTTATCTGAGGTCACAGAAATCAAAGCATTTCCATAGTAGTACATAGGCCTGTAAGATCTCATAGATGAAGATGATGACCACTGAGCAAGTCTATGAGATGGTTAGAACTCAAAAGGAGTTACTGATGCACATTAAGTCCCGCAAGTTACGTTACTTCGGTCATGTGATGAGGCATGCACGTGAGAGCATTGAAGGAAGTGTTATGACTGGACTTGTGGAGGGAGTCCGAAGACGTGGAAGACCAAGAATAACCTGGATGGATAACATCAAGACGTGGACTGGATTATCAGGTGCTAGCCTGCTACAAGCAACCAGAGACAGATGGCATTGGAGAGAAGTGACTCGTCTGTGCAGCCTACCATCGCGAAGCGATGACGGCGTGTGACATGACATGGCATAGGCCTGTACAACCTATAGGAGTTCAGCCTATTTTACACTGAAGCTATAAGGAGTGTTTCAGCCTGGACTGTTTTTTCATTGATTTACAACACAGGGTGGACAATTGGAACAGAGTCAGAAATAATTTATTTAAATCTGCCTTAAAGGTACAGTAACAAAAACAGTTTAACTCTAAAATTGTAAAATGATCGTGTAAACATGAATTATGAACAACATTAAAAGTGGAGCTCACTGAGAAATGAAATGTAAGTATATTAAAGATATGAGTGCTTTTTCTGTCCATGTCCACTCTGATGGTTAATGAGGATTCTCAAGTAAATTAAAAACCAAAACAAGATCTCTTTAACTTCTCAGTAGTTTCTCTTAGACAAAAATGTGGTCTGACGGAGAGACAAATGAGACTTTAAATGAAGTCTCAGATCTGCTGTTCAGATGTTTCTCCTGAGAAAAAACATCTCAGTGATGTTACATATCTTGAGAATATCAATTAAGTCTTACACTGTGCTCATTTTTGTTCAGATAATAACTCATGTGTTTAATAAATATCTCAATATGAACTCAACCATTCTTGTCCAGAATGTTTTGAGGCTGTGAATGATCATTATGTTTATCTGGACCAGAAGTATCATGTCTCCTTTTTGTCTAATTATATTGCACTAATTTTCAGGTTAATCTATATTTAACTAAATCTGGCTGCTACCCATATCATATTGATCATTTTAACAACTTACTTTAAAGTAAATAATGTAATGTAAAATTCACAAAACATGACCATTGGTGTTCATTACAGGCAGAGGGGCCAGCAGAAGATGCTGTGGGGTTTAGAAAAAAAGTACAGTACAAACTAAATATAGGACATAAAATTAGCAATCAAAAATATCAATATGGGGGGCAGCGTGGTGGCTTGGTGGTTAGCATGTTCACCTCTTAGCACTGGGGTCTTGAGTTTGAGTCCCCACCTAGGTGGAGCTTCCATGTTCTCTGTGTGTGTACAGGGTTTCCTCCCACAGTCCAGAAGCATGAAGGTCAGGTGATCTGTTTACTCTAAACTGTCCTTGTGTATGTCCAGCGAAGGACTGGTACCCTGTCCTGGCGACAGTTAAATTAGTGAATGTCCTGCCCATTGAGAGGATATGAGGACTCACTGTGACCCTGACCAGGATTAAGAAGAGCGATGAATGGATTATCAATATGTGATCAATAACAATAATCTACACTACAAAAATTAAAGGTCCTTCAAATAGTCAGTGAGGTTCTTCAAGAACTTAAAAATACATTTTAGATTCCTCAAGAAGCCTCTACTAGACATTATGAGATGAACCACTCATAGTCCAGAAGCTACTGCAGGAACACTAGATTCTAAAAACAGAAGCCTCCAGGAGGAACATTTAGAGGTTCCTCTTGTTGTCACAGTGGCAGAACCCTTAAAAATGGCTCCAGAAACTTTTGTTTTGAAATCATTCCAAAGCACTTTGAAGAATGTTTTCCTGATGTGTAAAAGGAGGAACCCAACACACAAATGTTTCGTTAATTTCAATAAGGAACACTAGAACCTTATTTTTTATACCATACATATCTCTGGATTCCATTAAGTACCATACTTCAGTTCTGGGTTCCTCAGAGTACAAGCCTTGCTGTAGCTTCCTAGAGATGTCCTAAAGGGTTCTGTGATTGGGTCAAGCTGAGGAACCATTTCCATTCATGTACAATACAATTTTAGAGTACAGTTTCTCCACTTATCGACAAATATATTGGATGCCAATATAAGTCTCCTGAGCTTTAAAGAGCATAGTTTGAGCTGTTGGATTGTCCTGTGGGTTGGACTTCCTCTCCTCTGGCTCAGTAAATGGTACCAGCAGGTGACCGGTGTAAGATAGAGCTTCGGTCTTAATGAGTCTGAGTCAACAAACCCAATGTCCTCACACCTCTCAGTCTGACCACTTCAAAAGAGCCCCCACATGACCCAGTTTTAATAATCCCCTAACGCAGGCCTGAGCCTTCAGAGCTGGACCTATGATTGATGTGGAAATGGACAGGGTCAGCACACAGACCCCACAGGACAGCTTTAGCCTTATTATCACTTTAACTCAAATAAACATCTCAGCAACCACAACCAACACTGACCTTTCATCCAATCATCAGAAAACATCTACACAACACCAGACCCTCTCTTACAGCTTACTTTATTCCTCAAGTTACTGTACATATGATACATAAGTACAGTCATACAGACCAGTATAACATGTTTAATAAACAGATCAGTCATTTAAAACATGTTTATGTTTACTGTGACTGTATAGAAATGTGATAAAAGTCACTGAAAATGAAATTAAATTGAGAAAACATCAAACATATATACAATCTAATGCAAAAGTTAGTGTCACCCTGGTCAAACTCCAGATATTTACAGTATTGATGTTTTAAGTGTAAACATGCTTCTGCACATTGTAATACACACACTTTATTTACTAAATTTAAAAATCTTGCCTGTTGTAAAAGTTATGATACATTAATTATGTATTTTCAATGTGTTAAACAGAAACTGCGCACTAAAATATTTTTATTTTCAGTATAGACTATATGTATATTATATATTCAGAACTGGAAACACTGAAAATCTCAGGAATGTGAAGATGGATAGTCGACAAACAATCAATAAAAGCTGCTTGATTTTTATTTATTTTTTTTTTGTACAGTACTTGAAGTTTTTTGGAATTCCCCATTCCACCTTAAACAGTGCAGTGGCTCTATTCAGGCACCTCAGGTTCTCTATAGTAATGACTGCAGTATTTAAGGTGGAAATGAGACGTCTTCTAAGGGTTTCAGCTTCATTGTTTTTTTGTTTCGTTTTGTTTTGTTTTGTTTTTTGTGCCTTATTCAAGGTCTGAAAACATGTGAACTTTAATACACACATTAAATATATAACCACTGTATGTTTCATACCACAATCTGTCAGAATAAAACCTTTCTCCCTTTCCTGAACTGAGTGCACATCATCCAAGACTAAGCTTAATCCCTGTTTGTGCACTTTGGCCCATATATTTTATCCTTTTCTATTAAATACTTATTTGACTGGTTGATTGTAAATTTGGTGCTCTGATTCTCAACAAAAATTATCATCATAACAATTTGGAGAAGAGTCTGATCTAAAGAGTATATTAAAGTTCATTCATGGTGGAGGGACACATGTAGAACATTATAAGGCAAAAATAGTCCCCTAGACTATCACTACTTTAACATCATCAGCATTACATATAAATACTCAGAAGACACAAGTGTTGTAGAACTTTGTGACATCTGGTTACAATCAATTTTGATTGATCTCACATTTTGTTTTAGGTCAAGTTTTTGGCTGAAAACAGCATCTCTTCCATATTTTCAGTTAAATATGACTTTTGCAAAACTCTCTTAGGCTCTGTGGGGGATAATGCAGATAATTAAATGAGGAGGTAAATTGACACACTGATCCTCTGGGAAACATCTCTAAAGAGTTCCTCCACCACACTGCAGCCTCGAGGTGCCACATCACACCTCCGCACACACTACACAGCAACTGGATACACACCCTTAATGTCTGACCACAGTCCTCAAATTAGTCACCATTATATTAAACTGACCATTATATTTTGTATTCATATCTTAATGGTATTTTAGTGTGAGGTCTTCCTTTCTCTTACAACTATTGGTTTATTATTAAAAGATGTCTTTACCTCAGGAGAACCATCTGAGCAGCAGATCTGAGACTTTAGCATTTAAATCTCTTTAGCATTCAAAGTGAGCACAATATGATCTGAACTAAAATATTTTTAATAAATGTGAAATTGCACTGAAAAAAATAATGAAATTGAAATAAAATATCAAAGTGAAATAAAATAAATTAAATCAATGAAGTGGGATTAAAAATGTCAGTTCAAAAAGTAAAAACAGTCAAATGTCAATAAAGAAGAGCACAATGTGAGCTACACTGAAATACTGTATTTGAAAGGTATCAGTGAAATGGTATTAAAATGTAATTTTAAAATAAACACTGCAAATTATCATTAAAAATGTAATTAAAAAAAATTAAATTGAATTAAAAATGTCAATAAAAAAAATAATGAAAAACATGAAATGTCAATGTATATAAAAAAACAATGAAAAAGTTAAAAGTGTCAATTTCAAAAGTAAAAACGCTGAAATATATGTATTTACTGATAATAAACTCCACTGGCCAGCCTCAGTGTACTATGAATTTTAAAATAAAGGTTAAACTGAATTGAACTAAAGAACTGAACTGGTTTGAGCCACTGTGCACTCATAATAAAACTGAAGATAGTGGGAGTGACTGAGTACAGGTGTGTTTCTCAGTAAAGGTGTATTTGAGCGTGTTAAGTGTGTCAGTGATGTAATTAAAGTGAACTTCCTGTGTTCTCGGGTCAGCACTGGCTAATGTTCACTTGTATAAACAAAGAGCTGTGAAGAGTTCTCACTGTGCAGCTGCTAAGCTTCATGAAGAGGATCTTCTCTCTCAGAGTAAACTCATTATGGGCCATTAGCAGCTGTGTACTGAGTGTGGATTAAAGGTCCAACATCTCTTCATTTCTTTTTTAATTCACTCATCCATAACTCAGAGTTTTGACTCTATTTAGTGTGCTAAAGTCTTGGCACCATTGGCCCAGTACTTGAAGCACAGATCTTGTTGACACTCTTCAGCCATCTTTTGGATTTCTTTTGCTACATCAGCAGCACACTTGATTTGATATAATAAAGTATTGATTAACCAAACCAGATACTGATAACTATATTATAACTATGAATAATACTGCAGAGGAGGTGTAAACAAACACAAATCATCTTAGTAAGTGAAACCATCTTAAATCTATCCTAAATATCTAATATTGTAGCCTAAATGTGTAATATTCTAGTCTAAATATCTAAATTTAGTTTACTTATCTAATATTCTATTGTAAATATCTAATATTGTAGTCTAAGTATCTAAATGTAGTCTAAATATCTAATAATCTAGTCTAAATGTGTAATATTCTAGTCTAAATATCTAATATTGTAGTCTAAATATTTAAATCTATCTAAATATCTAATAATCTAGTCTAAATGTATAATATTTTAGTCTAAATATCTAATATTGTAGTCTAAATATTTAAATCTAGTCTAAATATCTAATAAGATAGTCTAAATATTTAACACTGTAGTCTAAATATCTAAATCTAATCTAAATGTGTAATACTCTAGTCTAAATATCTAATATTCTAGTCTAAATATTTATATCTAAATCTAATATAAAAATGTAATATTTTTATCTAAATATCAAAATCTAGTCTAAATATCTAATTCTGTAGTCTACATATCTAAATGTAGTCTAAATATCTAATATTGTAGTCAAAATGTCTAAATATAGTCTTAATATCTAATATTTTAGTCTGCATATCTAATTCTAGTCTCAGTATCTGTCTCTCATTTCTTATCTTTTGCTGTAAGCTTATTATAAGACAATTTATCTTAAATTAATTACCTGCTAAGAAGTTTAAATGACCTGTCAAGACAAAGAGATTTTATTGCTTAAACAAATAAAAATGTAGTTACAGGGAGGGCCTTTCTTGAGGCCTTAGACAGCAGATAAGAATGGGACCCCTGGAACCAGGTTACTATAATTTTGTAATTTTTGGTGTTTTAAAATATTTTTATTTCACTTTCAGATTAATTTCAATTAAATGTAAGGATGTTTTATTAGAATATAATGTAATGATTCTGTGATGTTGCTATAGCATCTCTACTGCAGATGCAGATCATTAAAATTCTGGAATGATCTCATTTGAATGTTAAGGATACTGGATGCCCTAAGTGGTTTCCTATTTTCCTGTAGTTAAAAAATAATATTATAATACACTTCAAATATTCTGAGAATGATAACTTTGATATTAAGACTAGACTTAAAATGGTTTCACTTGCTAAGATTTGCTTTTATTTGTAGTCTGGATGTTCCTAGATGTTTCCATGCACTTCTAGATGTTGCTCAATAGTTTTTCACAGATATGTTTCTATTATCTTTACTTTCAATGTCATTATTCCCATAAATGTTTATCTGAAACTCTTTCCATTGTGCATCTTGAACTTGCCCACAGTTGTAGAAGGTTAGTTGTCTGTTCTCACCTCTCACTCTAGCTCTATAAATGATGTGACTTTTCCCAGAGACCCCCTGCCTCTGGTGTGAGTCTCTTCTCCAGCTTTGAAATGCTGAAGACCTCCTGAAGGTGCTACATCACACCTCCTAATCCAGGATATATTGAGGCTCTCTTCCAGCTCTCCATCACTGACTGAGAAACCCCAGAGCAAGGCTAATCTCTCCACCTCAGACATGGAGGCTACTTTCTCTTCTTTAGTGAACCAGGAGTTCAAACCACAGTTTGACTTTGACTTGGGCTACTCCAGTGCCTGCAGTGGCAGCCTTTCTCCAACTTCTTCCATTGATTCTTCTTGCTTTTCCCCTTCAGTCTGCCAATTTAGAGCTGTATTGGACCCACCAAAAGAGTCTGAGTGGACCAGCCAGGCTTGGGAGAAACTTCCGATAGCAGCTTTCTCTACTCAGATCAAGAGAAGAACCAGGTCAAAAAACCCTGGCAAGAAGCGCCAAAGTGCGAGCGAACGAGAGAAGCTGAGAATGAGGGACCTCACCAAAGCTCTCCACCACCTGAGGAGCTTCCTGCCTCCATCTGTGGTTCCAGCAGGACAGACCCTGACCAAGATTGAGACGCTACGCCTCACCATCCACTACATCTCACACCTGTCCTTCCAGCTGGGCCTGGACGAGAGCTCCTCACATGCTGGAGATGTTCAGAACAACTATTCAACACTTCCTCTCCAGCAGGGTGGGGTTTTAGACACATGGAGCCAGAATGAAATTCAGCAAAACCTCCAATACAGCAGTCAGAGCTGCCAGCCATCTACAGTCTTCACATCTTCAGCACAGACCATGGAAACAAGCCCATTTGCTACTGTTTACTACAAAGGCACACAACTTCCTCTGGTAAGAACACTTTCCACAAAAAAACATGACCATAGCAAGTAGACCTAATCTAAACGTCTCATATTTCTCATTTTGAGCTAATTTCATACATAATCATGACATGTTTTCTACTTTTGAGTAACTATCCTGTAAAAATAACATGGAGATCCAGTTTTTGTTATTTATTTCTTAATATTCCTAATGTTTACAATCAGTATTTTAAAACATGTTTATTTAAAGCAAAACAATAGCATGAATATATTTCATCATGACATTAATTATGACTATTTAGTACAAAAGTAACATTGGATTGTATTTATCTCCACAGATTTACAATCAGACCAGTGAAACATACACACACTGACCTTCCTACCCTTCTGTGAAGAAATATCAACATCAATGTTTAAAAAATAAATGAGATTTCTGAATGTATGTAAAGTTATTAAATAATTTATTAGACATTATATTTTTGTACTGAGAGCTGCTGTATATATTTCCTCAATAATATTTTTCTAATAAACTATTAAAACTAAAAATTGTATATTTTTTTGTGACTGAACTGGTGGACATTGCTCTGATGTTATGATGTGTGGAACGGAATGTTATGTGAAAATTTTCATTTTTGTTCATAATTTTATTTTTAAATGGTAAACTGTCTTACTTTATATTTATTACTCATAAAATGGCATATTTCAAGACTTGTTTCATTTATAATGTTGATATTGTTTGAAAAGTAATTATACACAAACTCTAAATGAAATATTGTAATAAATTGAGATTCTGGATTTCTGGTTTTCATGAGAAATGCTTCATACTGATCAACACTAAAACAAAAGAGGCTTGAAATATGACACTATGTTAAATGAATATAAAATAGGAGTTATTTTTATTAAATTATGAACAGAAATGAACAACTACAGCAGTAAAACTCCCTGTCATGTAAGCTCCATGTAGGACAAGAAGATGTGTGCAGGTTGTATAAAACTAAGGTTTAATCAAAAGGGTTAATCTAGAATTAAAATCCATTAACAAGCATAAGTTCAGATATATAATTACAGGCATGAGGGAAATATAGAGGACAGACTGAGGGCCAATATGTTTTCATAAACCAGAGATTAAATGAATAAACAGAATATCACAGCTGACAGAAAAACTTAAAACAAAAGAGAAACATATAATATAATAAATTCTGAGATTGTGAAGCTTTCATGATATTGACATGACACTGTCATGCTAGCTGTGTGAGAAAGCCCCACCCTGCCGGAGAGCTTTCTTTAGCACTGGTTAAAAACATGATACGAATTATGTCGAATTATGGTCATTCACACAGCTACAGAAATGTCAAAGGTTTACTGACATTACTGACAGTCCAAAGACATGGAGGTTAGGTGAACTGGGGACTGGGGACTCTAAATTGCCCAGCGATTGTGTGGGTGAATGCGATTGGGACTCACCGAGAAGCTGATCAAGATTAAACAGAAGATAATGGATGGATGGATGATTTTCACTGCAGGTAAATGAGTTTTCTGATGTTTCCAGTTTGCAGTGGACATGTATCTTTAAGTATGGTTATACAGTGCCTCGCATTTTTCATGCTTTGCTACCTCAAAACCTGGATTTAAAATGGATTATTTGAGGATTTGCATAATTTCATTTACAGAACATGCCTATGTCATGGCCTCACATGGCCCCCGTCTACTTCCGGCTTTCTCACGTCATTTGTCTCCACCCCCGGTATGTCTCACCATGTTTTGTGATTGTGCTCACCTGTATTCCTCATGTATTCCTAGATTAGTTCCCTTATAAGTACTGTCTCCTTGTGTCTGTCTTTGTCATTCATTGAATGTCATATGTGAATGTAAAGTCCCGTGAAGTCAAGTTGTGTGTGTTTAGTGCCCTCGTGCACAATAAATAAAAGTATTTTGTGTTAAGTTCCATGTCTCCAGAGCCTGATTGCTGACAGCCTACATGTTTTACTTGAATTTCCCCTTGGGTATCTATCTATCTACAGCTTTGAACATTAGATTTTCTTTTTATTGTGAAGCAAACAATAGACAGAAGAAAATAACAGAAAATTTCAGTGTGTATAACTATATAAATATAAGAACTTGTTTTATTATTTTTGCCAATTTAATTGAAAATGAAAAATGAAAATGAAATGAAAAATTTCACACAAATCTGGCCTTTATGAAAGAGTGGCAAGAAGAAAACTATTGTTGAAAGAAAGACATAAGAAGTGCTGTTTACAAGTGTACATGGCTTCTGGCAAACTGTAAACAGCACTTCTTATGTCTTTCTTTCAACAACAGTCTCTCTTTCATAAAGGCGAGATTTGTGGAGTGCAGACTTATAGTTGTCCTGTGTACAGATTCTCCCACCTGAGCTGTGGATTTCTGCAGCTCCTCCAGAGTGACCATGGGCCTCCTGGCTGCGTCTCTGACCAGTGCTCTCCTTGCTCGATCTGTCAGTTTAGGTAGACGGCCATGTCTTGGTAGGTTTGCAGTTCAATTCAATAGTGTTCTCTACCAAACCACTGAGGCCTTCACAGAACAGGTGTATTTATACTGAGACTAAACTACACACAGCTGGACTCTATTAACTAATTAAGTGACTTCTGAAGGCAATTGATTGCATTGGATTTTGTTTAGAGGTATCAGAGTACAGGGGATGAATACTTCTGCACTTCACACTTTTAAGATTTTTATTTGATTAAAATTTTTAAAACCATGTATCATTTTCATTCCACTTTACAATTATGTGGTACGTTGTGTTGGTCTATCATTTAAAACCTCAATAAAATACATTTATGTTTGTGGTTGTAAGGTGACAAAATGTGAAAAAGTTCAAGGGGTATGAATAGTTTCTGGACCCACTGTATGTATATATATATATATATATATATATATATATATATAAAAATCGTAGGACCGTGCCTCTCTACCAGATTTTGTGATTTAGCAATTTGTTCCTTGTCAGGCATGGTGGTGTGGACATGAAACAAAACTTGAGATCGAACACACGTGCAGAGCTTTAGATGAAACAATGAATTTAATAATAAATACAGAAGTTTCTAAACAATAAACAAATAGTAAGAACACAAACTTGACACAGGTACATAGGAGAAACAAAGAACCGCACAGAACTGGAAAACACAGGGATATATATATAACAGGATAAATCAGGAGACAAAGGGATGCAGGTGAGGACAATGACATGGGCATGACTAGACTTAAACAGAATAGGAAACAAACCATATAAGGAAAATTAACTAATATCCATGGCCACTTGATTTTGAGTCTGTTTGTTCAGTTTTGCTTTATGATCCTGCACCTGACAGGAACTTTTGGACATTGGTTTACATTACTACGATACTTTTATCACCAATCTTCGACTCAGCCCAACTGAGATCTCCAGAACACCAAAGGCTACACACTATACCCACCCAGGTGGAAGTGATCACAGGCAGTGTTGAGAATGTAAACAATGGTGAGGGAAGTGTGGAGGGGTAAAAGCTAGGCTAAAGCTAACACAGAACTGGTTCTCACTACCCAGTATTTTTCTATTTCTTATGTGCAGTCTCTGGTGAATAAAACGAGAACCACTTCTCATTATGGACTGTAATGTCCTAATATTGACACAAAACTTGGCTAAATGGCAGCGTACCCAAAAATGCTATCGAGCTAGTTGGATGTTGCATACTCTGGGCAGACAGAGTAGCACTTGATTCCTGTAAGACCAAAGGTGTTGGACTGTGCATATATGTTAACAACGCTTGGTGCACAAACTTTACTATTGTTGGCAGACATTGCTTGGCTAATCTTGAATTTCTTATGATTAAGACTAGACAATTTTATCTGCCATGCTAGCTCACTTCCACCATTATGACTAGGGTGACCAGATCTGAGATGATGAAAAAGCGGACACCTCAGTGCGGAAGGTGGTGTCATATGGCTGATACTTATATGAAAAGAGCTTTATTGGCTCTTAACAACACTATTTGAATAAGGGTATTTGATCATATTTGAATATTTCAGATAAATTTTGCAAAAACAAAATTATAAATTTCCATGACATTCTGTGCTGAACCTCATTTTTGAGTAAAAATAAACAGAAATTCTGAATTATTTTGACAATAGTTAAACTTAGACACATGTAGCACAGACTTATCGCTTATCACAGACTGGTAGATGCACGCACAGACTCAAATGTTAATGTTAATGAAATTTAATATGAAACCTCTGATATTAAAATACATCTAGTTGACATGACACAGGCAGAACTAACGCTCAACATGTTAACAACTTAGAGCTGAAAGTCCTGAATCTATTTGAGGTAGTGACAATCACACGTTAGGAAGAAATGGCAGAGCCGATCGTTGAGCTTGTGAGCTTCCTTTTCCTAAAGGAAAACAGGTTTCAGATTGAGTGGCTTGGATTTCCACTGGGTCCTAATGCTCGCCCATCTCTATTTAATATAGCATAACGTCTCACTCA